>JACCGJ010009802.1:0-21067 GCA_013407085.1 Atriophallophorus winterbourni | reverse complement strand
TCATCAACTGAAATGGGTTGATATTGAAGGTGACCTGGGTACAATTGTGACTCAGTCGCTTAAATCCAAAGAGGATATGAACAGAAAAGCTGCCGCTGCAAACCGCGCATGGTGGGCTATTAGTCGGTCGTTTTTGGCGATTACTCCACAAATGTTTCGCATTCTTTATTCCACATACGTGAGACCAGTTTTGGAATATGGTTTGCCAGCCACCTATTCACAAACTAAGGTAAAACGTGACCAGCTGGAAAAATTGCAAAGGCGGGCGATGAAACGAGTACAAGGATTAAAATCAACTCCATATGTGAAAGATCTCAACGCCTCAACTCATGTCGATCAGTATTCGGCGTTTGCGCTACGACCTGCTGCTAACTCGTCGCATATCACTGGGAGCTTATGGTGACGAGCTGTGCGACTTTTCCCTCTCGTGACGGACTCAAGAACCCGTGACCATGCTCTAAAGCTTCAGAGGCTAAGGACACTAAGCCTACCACAGGGATTCACGCTCTTAACAAGAATTGGTAACTTGTGGAATGCGCTTCCGGAAGAGGTTATTACAGCAAGCTCTGAAAACCAATTCAAGCAACTTTTAAATAAGGTATTGCCTGTAATCACGGCGAAGCTGAACAACACTGGACAGGATTTATCCAACTGAGGTTCTCCTGAAGGGACTACGGCTGATATAAAGAGATGCGCTCAACAAGGGCTTGACCCCCTGCGTCTTCGCGATAGGCGACGAAGATTTCAACTAGACAAAAAATAAACGTTCGGCTGTGGTGGGTGCTTCTCTGCAGATTCTTCTTCTTTCTTCTCTTCTTGATAGACGAGCGCTTTTGAATACGGTACGTGATCCCAATTACGTTTCCATATTATTTTTTCCTCTATAAGCTACATACCGGAACCGATAACTTGTGATAATATCCTAAAGTTAAAATTTACGTTTCACGATATTCGATATAATATGCATCCTAAAACATCAATCTCACGCCGCATTAAAATTCGTAAAATTCCTCAAACAAGAAATTGCACCGTAAAGTTAGATAATGACACTTCTTTAATCTTAAATAAATTGAAAAAATTAGAATCAGAGATATTGAGTCTACGTAACGAGATAACAACTTCTCAGACCTTATTTGATTCTCTTAAACCTTTATTATCTCTTATGAAGCCTAATTCCATTATTGATAATGATATCCTTATACAAACCAATAAATTTGTTGAAACTCTTTGTACTGAAATTACTCAAAGAGAAACTCGTTCTAAGAATATCATTTTATTTAATGTAGCTGATAATTTTCCTTTAAATGACTTGAAAAGGTGTTTTCTCACTTCATACGGTATTCCGGTAGATTGTGCTGTTTTTGTTCGTTTACGCAAAAACAGCCTGAAACAACGAACCCCAATACTTGTAAAATTCACCGATAAATGTTTCGTTTCCTATATATTAGAGAATAGAGATATTTTGAAATCCATTCCCAGATTTTCTAACGTTACTATAAAGCCAGACCTCACCCCTATGCAGAGGCGTTTCGGTCATAAGAAACGCAAAATTACAATTATTCCCACAACTCAGTCTTCTTCTGATTCATCTGAGTGTATGCAGTGTGATTCACATGTAGTTACTACACCTTTAAGAAGCCAAGATTTATCACCGGCAAACGACATAGTTTACAAAACACCGCCACCCACTAAGCGTTCACTTCCCTTACCTACTTTTAGACAGACACGACCTCTTCTCCCAAATCCTGGTTCATTTAGAAACACGGCATTCAAGAAGCCCCTAAACCAACAAATGACGTTGGTGAATAATAATAGGCACGCACATTATACTAGTTAACGTATTCAACCACCATTCCCCCCTAAACAGTATAATCAGTCTCCCATTGACTACACTTTGCTTCACAGACCCACCCCTTACTCCCCTGGTTATTATGCTCAACCATTTTACTCCTCTAATTATATGACTCAAAATCATTCATTTTATAATCGTTACACATCTCAATACGTACCATACACGCCTTTTTATGATCATGTCAATTTTTTTCCAAAAATAATAAATTAAATAATAATTGCTCTAAATCTTTGTCTGAACTTACTTCCACTCCTTTTAATCCCGCTCCTTCTTATGTTAGTATTCTACTTATAAATGCCAGATCAATTACCCCTAAAATTCAAATGCTTAAATCTTTTCTCATTACGAACTTAGTAGACATTATTCTTATAACTGAAACGTGCACCCGAGATGACCAGCCTGACTCAACACTTATAGTACCTAATTACCAGATATTCAGGAATAACCGAAGTTCGAAACGGGGAGGTGGTACTCTTATCTATGTTCATTCCAAATTTAAAGCTGATACCTTCACTTCACCTAGTTTGACAGAACTAGAAGACTCAACATGGATTGTATTACCATCCTTAGATCTCTTAATAGGTTGTATTTATTATCCACCGTCTTCAACCATCTCTAAAATGGATTCCTTAATTAATGCGTTTATAGAAGCATCTCTACACGACTGGTGACTTCAACATGCCAAAATTAAACTGGCACGATCCTGCACATCACAGCTGCTATACACCTTTCACTAGAACGATTGACTTACTAGGATATAAGCAATTTATTGACCAACCTACAAGAAATGACAATATCTTAGACCTAGTCTTCACTCTGAACCTTATTCCAGCTAACCTGAAAGTAATTCCATATTTCCTTAACAGTGACCATAGAATATTATCATTCCAAATATTATGCGCCACAACTTCTGTCAATTCTTCGCAGCCATCTAATAATAAGCTTACCTACAACTACATTAACTGGAATCTACTGTCAGAATTCATTAGAACAGAAGACTGGAGCCGATTCTTCCTCTCTAGTGATTTCACAACAGTCTCTTCAACATTTCATTCACAATTGAGAGGGTTACTTATGAAGGCATCATATAAGCTCATTAGGCACAAAATTAACGAAAACCCAGAAAATAGAAAAGAAAATGATGAAACTACATTCCGTTGCTGTAAAAACACATGACATATTCGCCCTTCTTCGTTCTTATGAACTATCAAGAAGTCACAGATATGCTTTAGATAGCACGCTTAGAGCCGACGAAAACAAAGCTCTTATAAGTCAAGATAAGCCGAAATCACTAAGTAAACTTTTCAAGTCAAGATCATCCAACTCACCCAGCAACATAGATTTCATTATCAAATATTGTAATTCATCCGCAGTTGAAACAATTGTTAGTTCACCTGATGCTATCTGCGAAGAATTCCTTTTTTACTTTAACTCTACCTACAACAATTCAAACTACGTTTACACAACCAGTCATCTTCCTTCGCCGAATACACTAAATACTTCGAGTATAAACCTGAGTGACATAAATAAATTATGTCAGCAATCAACTGTCAGTCTTAAACCTGACACAGCAGGCATACCTCCAGCCATATGCAAAATGGGTGGTAAAGACTTTCAACTTCTCCTGCTTAACCTATTTAACGCATCTATTGAATCTGGTACCTTTCCGGCAGAATGGAAACACTCAATTGTTATACCTAGATACAAATCTGGCTCAAAACACTTAGTTACTAATTACCGACCAATAAATCATACAGCCTTCTTATCAAGATTATTTGAAAGAATTGTAAAGAAAGCTATGCTTGAATATCTGACACCTAGTTTCTTTTCTAAGGCACAGCACGGATTCCTTAACAAAAGATCCTGCATTACTTGCCAGCTAGAATACTTAGACCGCATCACAAGTTCAATTGAAATTGGCTTTTCGGTTATAGTTGTCTTCCTTGATATAACCAAAGCTTTCGACACAGTACCGCATAACCTATTACTATCTAAGCTAAGTTCATTTGGTATAGGTGGCAATCTTCATTCTTGGCTCACTTCTTTTCTTACTGATCGCACATACTGTGTTGAGGTTAATGGTCACAGATCGCGCACCTTGCCGATTCCAAGTGGCGTGATACAAGGCAGTGTGTTAGGTCCATTACTTTTTCTCCTATACATAAATGATGTACATACAGTCGTCTCTCATAGTAAACTATTCTTGTTCGCAGATGACATAAAAGTAGTAATTTCCTTCCCATCTTCTAAAACACAAACTTAATTGCCAGACTAAACAAAGATTTGGATGCATTATCCAAATGGGGTAAAATTAATGGTCTCTCATTTTCTGTAGAAAAATCTAAGTTCATGCCTTTAAGATGTACAATTCCTGATAACTCAATCCTTCTTAATGGTAATCCTATTCAAATTATCGATTGCACACGTGATCTTGGGTTCAAATATTCAGCATCGCTTACATTCAACGAGCATATACATCACGTGATCTCAAAAGCAAAGCAGTGTCAATATGATTCATAAGTTCTTTACTCTCCCACACTGTAAGTTAGAACTTTATAAACTTTTCACCATACCACTCTTTGATTACTGTTATATAATATATAGCAGTATGAATAAAACCGATACCATCCTTTTGGAAAAAGTACAACGTACTTTTACCAAATCAATCACCGGATATAGCTCGAATCAATCATATAGAGAAAGATGTACGCAGCTCAATCTAGAACCATTATGGTTCCGTAGAATTAGACACAACCTAATACTGTTCTTTAGAATAATATCTTCTGATAATATAGATATAAATTCGTCTATTCGCTTCCGACAAGGTTCTAGATATAACTTAAGAAATCAAGATAATCTAGTGGAATTACCTAGATCCCGTACGAAAGTAAGAAGTAACTTCTACCTAAATAAATACGCTAAACTCTGGAATATTCTTCCGAAAAACATAAGACTTTGTACCTCACTATGTGATTTTAAATCACATCTGAATTCATTTCTCACAGTTGAAAAATTAATGAAACTTCTCAACCTAGATGTCTCATTAGATGAACTATACAATTATGGCATTGCTGGATATTAACAGTGATATAAGTTTTTCAACTTTCATAGTGAACAGTTACTCCGTCTCCTTAGTATTTATTTTCCAGATTACCTCTTTACATCCATATGAAGAATTCCGGTTCACAAGCAAATCAACACTGGGACGCCAAATCTTCCACGAATACCCAAGAAAAGACACTCTCCATTCAGAACATATATTCGACAATAATAATGTGTTCCAACTGAACATTTTTGAAGATTCTGATTCTTCGAGATTCCTCACATCTTCGATGTTCCGGTCCATCGTTCTTCAATATTCTTCGTGTCATTTTTCCCCTCACCCGATTTTCTTTTCATACAATAACTGCTCATATATTGAATTTCTGTAAAACTGATTGATTATCATTTACCTGGACCATTTTAACGAAAAAAAATTATCAGCACGTATGACCTTGAAAATGTTAAAAATTATTGTCCATTTTTTATGCTTCATGTATACAAACAACTTTGATAATTATCGATCATGCTTAGCATGCCTCGGAATTCCGAGAATAAAATATTTATTTATTTATTTACTAATTATATTATATTATATAATTCAAGGTGGGTAAAATAAGCTAAAGTGATACAATAGGTATAGGTTAATATACTGCGAGTCCCAAGTTTTGATGCAAAATACATAGACCCTAGGTAACCTGACACTTATTATTACCATTTCGGACATTGTGAACTGTTCTTTGCGTGTGCTGATGTACAAAATACTTACAATTGTTTCAATAACCAGGAATACCGTGACAATATATTGTCTATAGAAGTGTTCATTTTGAGAATTTCGCATAGCGATGGAGCAGTAAGAGATTCTACTAGTGCTTTAAATTTACCTGTTGAAGTGCACATAACGGAGCTAATGGTCAACCATCCTTTAACCTAACACTTCTTACCACTACTAAGTTTGATCGAGTTAACTTTTGGAACCAGTATCGATACAAAGTTCCACGAGAGATCAAAATTATTAGTATACACCTGAAAACCGACACTATCTTGGAAGTTGCCGAACCCATTGGTACTAAGCACAGTGATGCTGGGAATCCTGCTCCAAACACGTATGTCAACCTACTATTACGGAGTCGGTTATGTAATATACCCATTAACACGAGTCCCACCATCTTTGACACGCACTCAACCTACCTGCTCAAATACTCATCATCCAACACTTTTATCCCGATCAAACATCAACATTTGTACACAAGCGCACAATGCTCGATAAATAAATTACCTGAGCTAATCGAACCTCGTCAAAATATTTTATTACTCCTTATGGACCGTGGAAGAGGAAGCGTTGCTATTTACAATGAACAACAAATTACGTTCAGACAAATCTCGGATAATGTTTTGATACTGGAAGATACACTTTGGTGTTCACTCCAATCAGCAACAGTTGAAAACTGTGTTGTTGGTGTGATTTACGGACCACCGTCAGCAGAGAAAGCATACAATGCTAGTTAAATTGAGATATTAAAACAACGTCCTGATCATGGGTGAATTTAATCTCTTAAATTGACTGAAAAGCGAGATTTCACCGGTGAATTCTCTTGATCAAAAATGTCGAATGCCTTCATTTAACCACATCTCAAGTAGCACTCGATTCAGAGGAAAAAACAAACCGTCCATACTCAATCATGTTCTGACGAGCGAGAAAAATATCATCGAGGATATTCGCTATGAAGCAGCACTTGGAAAGAGTTATCGTGTAGTACTTGTTTTCGACTATATATCTAAAGCAAAAAAAGCTAGTGCTGCTCAGAAGTTGGTACGAAAAATCGATACAGGTGCATTATCGATGGCTCTTCAAGAAGCCACCGACTGGGCACCGATTAACACTGACGTCCTACAATGCTGTACATCGAAACTTCAGAAAATCAATCAAAAAATAGAACTCCACTAAAAATATTTTTCCTAAAAAACTGAAAAAGGGATTCAAATTTTTGATCCGGGGTCGAACAGGAAAATGGCTGACTGTGAGAAATTGTGCCTGGATAAGCCACATACTGCAGTCAACTTCGGAATCCTGGGAATCTTACAGTTTGTTGGGAAACAAATTTACTAAACTTGTCCAGGAGTATAAAGAAGGGTATCAAATCAATCTGGTGGATAAAATTGAACGAAACCCGGAGCACTTTTTCCAGATCGTGAACAAAAAAGCCACGGTAAACCCGAGCGTTTCCGCTTTACTTACTGGGACTGTAACCACATCCACTGCTTTCGAAGCCGCTAACAAACTCGCTTAATTTTAATCTAGATTGTTTTACCCTAATGAGCGCGTATGTTACAATATGCCTGCATTCAGATCACAGAATAACACAGGACACGAAATCGCGGTAAAAGGCGAGAGTGTCGTGGTAAATCTACTCGGGTTAAATAAATAAAAATCCACGGGTGCTGATGAAATAACACCAATCATCCTAAAACAATGTGCCCATGCTCTATTCACAGCACTCTCTGACCTTTTCAAACTGTCACTGAGTTGCAGCAAGCCTACTACTGACTGGAAAAGTGGATTAATCACTCCGATATACAAAGAAGGGAACCGATCCGATGTGTCTAACCACAGACCAGTCACGTTGTTGCCCATGGTCTCTAAAATTCTCGAAAGATTTTTAGCTGACGAACTCATCAAAGACTTGAAACAAAATAAGCTTCTTTTCACTGCACAGCACGTATTTAAGACAAGACACTCCTGTCTCACCAAGCGTCTCACATATCTTGATAATTGGCTGTTGACAATGGATACCCTATACATGCTTGCTACTTGTATATGTCTAAATCATTTGACTGTGTTAACTACAGCACACTGCTACAAAATTGGAGCAGCTCGGGGTGTGCGGTAGATTATTGGCCTAAATACAGGATTTCTTTACTGGTAGAGTTATCATGGTTAGAAATGTTGGGGCACTATCCAGCTGAGTAGCGGTTACAAGTGGCGTACCTCAAAGCTCAGTCTTGGGGCCAATACACTTCCTCGTGTACGCGAACAATATACCTAAAATCGAACGCAGCTAAATCACTTTATTTGCGGATGACATCAAAGTCCGGACTAGCGCACACACCATAGAAGATTGCCAACTTTTACAAAAAGATCACGGAGCACTTAATACATGGTCCTTTCGAAACTGCCTAACATACAACATCCAAAAATGTAAAATGTCAACCATTCCAAGGTCGTGGGCTGCTCGAATATGTTACGTGATCCCAATTCTTCGATTTTACTTGCTCTGCTTATATTAAACGTATTCTCGTTATATATTTTAAATCAATTTCATTGAAATAATATCTGTTGAATCCATTGAATATTTCCGTTGAAAGCATGCACTCGAAAACCCTATTATCTTCTCGAATTAAGCTACGTAAATTATATAAGCCTAGTAATTGTACTGTCAGATTAGACAGTGACACTTCAATTATTCTGATAAAATAAAAAAAATTGAAGCGGAGTTATCAGAACTTAGAAACGAACTAGCAATATGCAAATCCAACTATAGTTCACTTAAACCGCTCTTATCACTCATGAAATCTGATATTGGCATTAACCACGATGTATTGATTCAAGCAACTGTGTGGTCAATTTCTGGTACAAGCTTCCAAATGTGTTAATCTTCAAAGGGAAATTAGGCGCTTAATGGCCCACCGTATTTACGCACATTGTCTAATAAAAAAATTAAATAAATATTGCTACATTTTCCATCTCATATCTGTCTAGGCCTAGCAGCCTGACAACATCTTTGCCCACATGCAGTCTATGACTGTGCTGCACTTTGCCTCAAATAGACCAGTGTTTTCATACGTCATACATTGTTCGCGCATATTATTGCATTATTTCTTGAATAGATGACCTCTCACCGTGCTGGTGAACAGAAGACCTGCCTTATGTTCCAGATATCCGGAAACAAGAACGTGTGAAACGTACGAACTGTATACCTGATATCGGAGTGCTGATGGCTTCACCGCATACCGTCGAACAAAATCTGGGCGCGTGATTGGCATTTAGCCACCTTCAGCCCTGTAAAACTAAAAATTGAACTTGCCCTTATGCCGTAATGTCCAATATCGGGAAACAAGAGCGTATGAACAATAAAGACTGTATACTTAATATCAGTGTGTCAGGTTCTCAACAGCATACCATCAAAAAACATGAACGCGTGATTTGCTTTTAATCATTTATTGCATCATGCAACTTTAACTAAACTAAATTGTTTGACCTTTGGTAGCGGTAATACCGCTGATTTTAAATAGTCGCTTATAATGCAAGTTATTCCTGAATCACTTCGAGTTAATTAAAAATATATATTTGTATGTATTTAAATATATGCCAAAATTAATTATGTTCTCAATTCACCGTGCTATCCTATAGTTTGCATTATTTAAATGCACGCATTTGTTCTTATTTATAAAACTTTGATTCTGTCCATCGAAACGCATGGTATGTCTCCCAGATGCTTGTCAATAAACTGGAATGTGATTCAGTTCATATTCGAAGTTTGAGATTGTCAATCGTGTCAGTTTTATACCATCATAAGCGTATACGATGTTGATTTCTACAGTGGTGTTCAGGTTCTCAGCTAAACCAAATGCCAGCACGTACTCAATTCCTATCCGTATTGATCGTTATGTACGCAGAGATATAAAATTTATCGAACTACTGCAGACGACACAGTTCTCCGTTTTCCGAAATCTTTAATATCTTAATTGATTCATTAAAATCATTGTTGTTTGCGACGTCAGGATTAACATTGTGAAATCGAAGTTGGTTGCTATCATCGGGGATAGCATTATACCGGTAGCTTGCACCGGACCCATTAATAAATAAAATCTTAAAAGATTGGAAGAGGCAGAAATTGATGATAGTTACAGCCATAGTTGCTTGTGTGCTGGGATACTGTCTGGTCTTCAATGCACAGGCAGAAAAACAGCTTGAGAATTTGACCAAAGCATTCGAAAAGTCAGAACTCCAATGGATCCGTTTGGGTTGTGATAGCGTTCGTTTTAACCCATATCCATTGACCTACCTGGCTCTGATACAGGCTGAAGGACACCAGTAATTATAGCCTAATTGCTCATGTAGGTATACAAATAATCGTACCACGTTAAGGTCTGTTATTAATATGATCGATGAGATTTTCTCAATTGTCTCGTAGCCTTTCAACCGTTTTGGATTTTTGTGGAACACGGTTCACTCACTATAGAACAGCTTCCACTTTTCATGCAATCTGATGATACGCTTTGTTTTCAGGTCTACCGAAAGCGATCAGCTCCAAGGGAATGATATTGGTGTCGCGCCGACAAGGCCGCAGAATAAACGTTTGCAGCAAACTCAGGCTCAAGTTAACGAGGTGGTCGATATTATGCGTGTCAATATGGAGAAAGTTCTTGATCGGGACGCGAAACTCAGTCAGCTTGACGACAGAGCTGGTACGTCATTTTGGCCCCTTTTGTTTCTATCATTTGTCCTTCTATACACTACCGAGAGTAGATGGTTCTAGTTATGAATGGTTGCCTCAAATGAATTTCTCAGAAAAGACACATGCATTGTACTGTTTATTTGAGTAAAACTGGAGATCGAGGTTGCCTTTGTAGTGAAATATTCAATAATTTCGGTTGCACAACTTTCTCTTGTCGACTGCAATGCCTAATCCACATCGGATGTAAAAATTCAATCGACACGTTTTGATCAAATGCCTTAACTAAGTCTGCGAACGGACAAGTTCTTTAAATGCTCAGAAGAATCACAGTTTTGGGTGTTTATAAAATAGTCTTCGCCAAGCTGGCATATTCATTGTTATACGATTCGTTATATTCATTGGTCTCACCGGGTCGACCTAATTCGTGATATTCTTCTGTTCATAGAAGTACTAGTAAATAGTTCAACATAAAAACACAAAAAACCAGGTTAAAGATCACTTCGAGTACATGATTGTTTCATAATCACCAGCTTTTCGAATGATTATACATTCCGACTCGTGAGGAAAAATCTCTGGCAACGCTCAAAGCATGCAAGTCGTAGGGTCAATGTCAAACGGAAATGTCTTTGAACCCAATAGTCGACATCCTAGTTTCAACTCACCATAGAGTAGATCTTTTCGAATACGACTGTTTTCCATTCTGTACCTATGACGCAGACGATATAGGCAGCGATGTCGTAGTACAGTGAACATTATCTGTAAACCAGCTCTTGTAAACACTGAAGCATTAGTCACTTTGTTCATTCAAGATATGTTCAACATACGATGGATGCTTCTTAGATGGGAAGTATCCGGTTTCCGTTCGTGTCTCGCGTGGATGGTCCAGGTCTCACTGCTATAAAGTATAGCATTTAGCACACACGCGCTGTATACCATCATCTGTCTTTACAGTCAACTAACCAGACACTAGAGATCAAACTGGATAAGATTTCCGTATGGGCGCAGACCGTCAGAATCGATAAGTGCGATCCTGAGTCCGCCAAACCGACACTTCTGGTAAAATTGCCTGTACTGGTTCCTGCGACACATTAGTTAATGCAGTTAAACCTATCACCCCGGCTCGCACACACAATATGTAGTAGGTTGTGATGCTACTGACCTATCACCCATTCTACGTTTGAAACATTTTCATTTTATATCCGACTAGCCTGCCATAGTATACGGTTTTGTATGGGGTCACGAATGACACAAATATCGACATGCTGTTCTTATTTGAAACAATCGAATCCAACTATGCACCAACATCTTATATGCCTTTTTCGGTTAACTGACATTATCTCCGCTCACATGCAGTCCATAACTGAAGCACTTCTGACACGTGGATATCCAGTTTGTGCAAAACTCATCATCATAGACAGCATTGCATCGGCGCTTAACTGCCATACAAACGTAACATGGTAAAACGGCAAAAATGGGACTTAGGCAGCTACTCAACCTTTAGAAAATTAGACACAGACACACTGGAATGAGGTGCCTACACATGGAATGTAACATTACTTCTGTACTGTGAAGGCAAACCCGTTTCAACTTTATTTGACAACAGTGCTGGAGTCTCATTACAATTTTCTCATATTTGTCTAAGCATCCGAAACCTGGCAATATATCTACTCACATACAGTATCTAACTGTGTGGCATTTATCCTGGCTCAAGCCTCGCGGATTCGTACATACATTCTTGGAACAATACTTGAAAGCAGCCGGCGTGATTTGGCCAGCCTCATGTCATTGGAAGAGCAGCTCAGATCTGTCATCCTTTTCTAAACCGTAGCCGTAGCGGAATACGCACAACCAAATTAATTCGAATAAAAATTGGGAAACGCATCATTCTTGCTTCTGTTTTGCAGTATAATAGAAAGCGATTTTTAATGAGAGAAACCGACAAGTCGACTTACAATTTTGAATCCTTTCTTTTATGCACAGATGCTCTGCAGGCGGGAGCTTCTCAGTTTGAAGCAAGCGCCGGAAAGTTGAAGAACAAGTATTGGTGGAGAAATATGAAGGTAAATGTGACTTTTCAATAAATTGACTGGCTTCTTGGACCGATGTTTTACGAATATTCCATTAACATCGCCGTACTTAGTCTTTTTAGCTTCTTCCGTTGAAATAGTTGATACTTCCACACGACTTAGTGAATTGCCACTGATAATGGCTTCATCCAAAACACTACCATAATCTCTAATCTGTCTGGCTTGCTTGACTGTATCCCAGGTTTATGTACAGTTTGTGGCTGTGCTACAGTTATTGGTTACATGTTTTTTTATTTCATGTATCGTTCGTTCATCCACTAGCACTTCTTGGCCTTTAAATTTTGTGCGTTAAATTCGCTTATATTTTCGTTCCAAGTCATAGCTGGTCCTGGAGCGGTTCTCTCCCAAATCTCACCGCCTCTGTTGGTAATAGAGAACTGGTCAATAGCTTCGTCCAACTTGACACTTTTATTTCTGCAGGTGGTTGTTTCGAGGACGATATCACTCACAGCGTGTGAAGCGTTTGATAATCGCATTGTTTCACTCCACACGGAAGGCCCATAATCGGGCATGCCGCGCTTTACGGTTGCGAAACCTCAGCTTTCCGAGCAATACAATGTCTATGGGCTTTCTAAGATTGCTTGCATTTAGTGGCAGCATCACTTTGATAATATAAATGCCTGCAAACAAGTCTTGTGACCAAAAGGCTACTAATTGTAAATAAAATGCTGATGCTAGCTCGTTTACGATGGTTCAGGCATGTTTTAAGAATGTCCCGTCACCGCTTACCATGCGTCGCCCCGTAGGACTTACTTACTTACTTTGGTGCGACTCTATCCTCCTGGAGGATGAGTCGGCTTCAATGAAGATTCTTGGGTATTTGGGTACAAAGCAGCGTCCCGGTAGGACCTTGGAGTAACAACCGGTGACACCCTTGGAAAAAGTTGTTCACCGTAGCGCTAGGCCGAGCGGGGCCAAAGATATCCGCTTGGGGCCAGTTGGTTGAAAACCTCATGCAACAGGACTGAAAGCCCAAGCGTGTGGCGCCAATAGCCTATCATTTGTCATTATTTTATGCTTTATTATTGTATCGTATTTTATAGACAAAAAATACAAAATGACTACATTAAAACTACGAAAAACAAGCTTGTTTTGTACTCATTTTCATATTTCTCTTACCGAGTATCGTTTCTACGCGCTTATCCGGATTCATGTATATGGCTGGCTCAAGCAATAACATGCAATGGTGACCCTAGGTAGCGTGATTACCAGGCAAGAAAGCCTTTTGGTAATTTCTGTTTTTTCCACATTGTTTCTCTCGAAGCTGCTTCCAACCAGAGATTCTTCTTTATTCTCATTCAGACGAACATAATAATCGGTTGCGTGGTGCTTGTTCTGTTTATCCTTCTCGGCTGTGAGTGTTGATGTTCCACTGTGTGCGATTTCGGCCTTATTGGCGATTTTGACTCGATGTTGTCTAATCGTTGTTGCATGTTGTGGTTCGTTTTTGCTCGATGGTTTACCGGCTGTTCATACACCATGGACAAGCTGGCAATATCTAATTCCATGTGCAGTCTCTGACTGTGCGGCACTTTGCCTGGGCCAGGCTTGTGCTTTCATACCATACATAAATACAAATATAAATCTTAATGTAAATCTACACGGATTCTATAACGTGCACGTCAAAATGTTTTGTCTGTATGTGACCCTGGGACTATATCCAGCAAACATCGTCTACGCATTTCGCAATTCAGAGCAGCGCTTAGCGTTCCTTTTGTCGAAACAGTATTTTCTCATAAGATGTGTACTTAGTTTTCCACTAACTGGTATACAATTCGTTGTGAACTTTCGAAAATCATCATGGTGACACGATGAGATCATCATCATCATCATCATCAAAGGCAGCATTACACCGGTAGCACGTACCGAATGCTTAACTGCCATACAACCATGAAAAAGTAAAATCCTAAAACACGGGGAAGGGTGGGACTTAAATTGCTACGGCTTCTATAGAAGAGTAAGCACAAAAAAACTGGGGAGAGGTGCCTACACCTCGAATGGAACGTGCATTCAAACAAGTTTCGTGAACGAGTAGAGCGATATCAGCACGGCAGCTTCCTTGCGGCTTTCACTGTTATGCATCATAACAAGCTTTTCTCGTCACTCCGCTTGACAACATACAAGGTTAAGCAAAAACTCCAAGAATATGCTTAGTGCAAAACCGCCATTGAACACGGTTTCGGGACATATCCTGAAGCGTAACTAACCATTGCGATATCTGATCGCGGGGACAGCAGCCACTAAGACGCGCTGCACCGACTTTAGAAAGGTTACTAGTAAGGGTTTTTAACTGTCTATGCCACGTGACGGTTTGGCCACCCCGAGATTTACGCCAATCATGATGTGGCGTCGCAAAAAGTATCTGTTTCGGAAGTCGGTGGTCCAGCATCCGATGACATGTCAGACAAGGATGTGCAATCGTGCAGCAATTCTGTGCTGTGCAGTTAACACCGTGCTAAAAAGATTTACTACATGTAGCGAACTGCATGCGAATACACGCTTGAGTCTCACAGCCATTGCTATTTTCCTTTCCCATATCTGTCTAGGCCTGGGAAACATGACAGTATCGTAGCCCACGTGCAGTCTTTGACTGTGTGGCACTTTGCCTGGATCTGCGAATTCATTCATCAAACATACATACGTTCATCGTTTGTATTCTATTGTCATTGTACTTTGTCATTCGTTCTGTTGTAGATTGTGCTTCTGTTCTACCACCAATTGTTGTATCATTGACGATGGTCAAGTGTCGTCAGTGAAAGTAAGCACTGGATACATTCTTTTTGTGTTTTTCCGTCGTCGTCACCATCATCACAGACAGCGTTTCCGTGGTAGCAATACCAAGTGCTTAACTGACACAAAACCATGACTTGTTAAAAATTATATAAAGACTGGTAAAGATGGGAGCTAAACGCTGCTGTACTTGTAGACTATTGGACACATACTGGGATGAGTTGTCTAAAAATCTAATCAAGCAGGCATTCAAGAAAGTGTTGTGAACCACTAGCGCAATATTATCAAGACAGCTTCCTTGTGGGTGTCACTGTTACGCATCATAACAAGCTTTAATCGCCACTTCACTCAAACACATATGATTAATCAAACTGCAAAACATGTCTAGGACAAGACAAACACCAAACTATGGACAAGAAGCCATTTCAAGTTCTGTTCTCTTGGACGCAGGTCGCCCCAACTGCAGCTAATTTAACTGTGAAGGCCGTCCTCTGTTTGAGTGAAGTCAGGGTCTGTCTACTGTTGCAACGTCGCAATGAGAATTATGAGTGACAAACAAAACCGCCTTAAGAAAACGTTGATTTTCCATCAACGATACGTGAAGTAACCAACAACGCATGCATTTCGCCAAATATTTCAATATGAACAGTTGAGTTACGTATCCGATTTTGCGGAGTCAGTGATAGTCGAAGACCTGTAGACACCCTAATTCTTTTCATACGCATACAACGAAATCGCGCCCTATAGACCCAGCCGTTGAGTTTTAGAAATATGTGCACCACGGATGACCCCAGGTTTCCGCGTCCTGGTACCTCGATTATTCATACACAGACCTCTTGTGTTCAGACCACTGATACATATATTATCAGCTCGTCGGTTTGTGCATTCACGAATTATAACCCTGCATTGTTGTGACTCCAATCGCCCATTTCCGAAACAGCTTGAGAAATGGCTTCGCGAAACTTTGTTTTTGTACTTCAAGATGACAAGAAATCGATCAGGTGGAAGCTCATCGCTATTTGGAAGATTTAGGCTGCTGAGCGATCCTTCTACTTGAGCACTCCTAACATGCTCAATTTTATTTATAGGTCAAAAAGTATGTATGTATGAAAGTAGAGGCCGATCCAGGCAAAGTGCCGTACAGTCATAGACTGTCAGGTTGCTCAGGCTTAGACAGATAGGAGAGAGAGAATAGAAATGGAAGAAGCAGTGAGACTTCTGTGTGGTTCCGCATGCAGCTCACTACCGGTGGCAATTCAATTTAGCACGTTTTTATCCGCACACCACAGAAGTACTGAACGAGTGCACATCCGTGCGTAAATCCCATATAATCATGATACAACTTTTGTTGTGACTAAACGCAGTCGAGAAATTAAGAAGTATGAAGCGCATGCAAACTGTATTCCGCCGTCCACTACACGTGCAATCAATAATCACGTGTCGTAGAGGGACAGCAACATGGCTTCTATTATCATGCATGGTCACGTGCTACCCTCTGTACCTTAAATCGCTAGGCGGGAACCACTTCCGGATGGCGGGCTGTGCCAATTTCAAACAGATTCCTTCAACGACTGTCACACGTCTTTGCGAGCAGCCTGGTTTTGGCGCCATGTCTCCCTGACTGGTGTTCGCGCGATCTGACATGGCATTGGCTCAGTGGCGGTCTTAATCTCGGAAAGCTTGTTATTTTGCTTTTTAACGTCAACCCTCTTTTATTTAGTAATGATCTTTGTTCTGTCACGGTGATATGGCAGTTGAGCATTCGGCGCTGACTACGAATTATGCGGACGATGGGATTACAATTTAAGTCCTTCAAGCACTACCCGGTGTCGTGGATGGTTCATTCCATGTTTTGTTGCTCTCAGATCAATTACTGGCACTGAATCTGTCGTATGCGTCACTTAATCAACGGTGTAACTTATCTCAACGAGCGCACGTGTGATTATCAATGCACTTTTTCTCACTTAAAACCTTGTTTCTTGTCTACCTGTTTAGTTTACCGTACTCCACATTTGCTTTCTACTGAAAGTTTTACTTGTATCTGTTTTGGACAGGGTACATCTTCGGAGGAAGGTACGTTTTTCATTCCTAAAGAGAAATATTTCGTGGTTTGAGTTCTTTTATCACATCAATATGAAATATGCTGTTCTATCTGCTGATTGGTGTCTTGAATATCACCAGCCCATGCGCGTCGCTCGGACGCGATATTGTGTTGCAGTCATGTTTCTCCCATTCGAACGCAGTATGTATGGTATGAAAGCACAAGTCTGATCCAGGCGGAGTGCCGCACAGTCATAGACTGCACGAGGGCAAAATACTGTCAGGTTGTGCACGGCCTGGGCAACCTGACAGTATCTTAGCCCACGTGCAGTCTGACTGTGCGGCACTTTGCCTGGATCAGGCTTGTGCTTTCATATCATATCATGTGCACGGATGTGCAGCTTTTCTGTGCTGCACGGCTAACATCGTGCTAAATTGATTGGCCACTAGTAGTGAGCTGCATGCTGAAATACGCTGTAGTCTCACTACCATTTCTATTCCCCCCCTCATATATGTCTAGGCCTGGGCAACCTGACAGTATCTTAGCCCACGTACAGTCTCTGACTGTGTAGCACTTTGCCTGGATCAGGCTTGTGCTTTCATACCATACTTTCACTTGACCGCCGTGTCGCCGACCCAACTACCGCCGGGTTTAGGGTCGAGTACACGTTTTGTGAGCGCTGGGGACATGGGCAAACCACAGTATTCTTCATCGTTTGTTGTGAACGAAAAGCGGAGGTATTTCGTTGTATCGCGCCCAAATGACAGTTATATAGCCGGTCAGTATATCCACGCCCAAGATTATATCGAGACACCAATGGTCGAACACTTCTAAAGATTAAATTCTTTTGACCTCAGCGGACGTCTCGCATCCATGAAGCAGTACAGGTCGAATCGGTGGTTGGTAAACACTTATTTTAAGACTGATCCTTGTCATGCATCAAAGGGCGCCGTTAATTAAAAAACGCAATACACGCTTCCACTTCATCTTTCGCCTGATTTGAGTTGCCACCGGTATTGAACTGCACACTGGAGTTTTACTACCATCCTCTCTTATATTTGTATAGGTTTGGGCAACCTGGCAGTACTTTAACCCACGTACAGTCTCTGACTGTGCGGCACTTTGTCTGGATCAGGCTCGTGCTTTCATGTACGGCACATTTCCTGAATTCACGCACATAATGACTTGTTTACATGACCGCTTTTTATCATTTTCTCTCTCTCATTTTCGTGTCCAACTGAAGAAAATCAAAAACTGAAACTGCCGCGCATCTACCAGAGTCGAACGTCGCAGTCGCTCCGCATGAGGGTGCAATCTCTTCAGCGACACACGCCGTTCAGCGCAGATGGGATCGTCGGCCACAGACCATTCGAATCTTTCGTGGACCAAATATTTAGTCAAGTATTCACACTTGGACAAGCATCTTTCCTCATTTTTGTTTCCTCTACTCTATACCATCCAATTTATCACAGACAAAACAACCAAAGCTTGTTCTGCTCAAAAACTATACATTGGTTAATAAAACAATTTCAAAAATATCACAACTCATTCTGCTACACCGGTGCTAGTTTCTGTGGTATCTTTGTCCGACAAGAAGTCGGTCAGTTCTTCGCCAGACATGAGTCGAAACCCGACCCCGGTCCGTCGATATTCCGATCGTCGTCTTAGGTATTCCTCCTCGATTTTTTTCATCTCATCTGGGTCAAAGATATATCTGGGTTCAAATAAAAGTCAGACATTGTTAACGGTGATGGATGGACGGAACGAAAGATAATCAGTTGCAAATAACATTTAAAAATGGCGATAGAATGCATCAGGATGCAGATTCACGGATGGTGAGGCTAGAGTCAGCCAGATAACGTGACAATGTTAAATGAGAGTGGTTTTGGATGAATATGTATGTATGAAGGCTCAAGCCTGATCCAGGCAAAGCGCTGCACAGTTAGAGACTGCACGTGGGCTAAGATACTGTCAGGTTGCGCAGGTCTAGATAGATATGAGGAAGAAAATAGAAATGGTAGTGAGACTCCAGCCTGTTTCAGTATGCAGCTCACTACCTCTGGCACAATATGACGTTTCGTCTTCTTGCGAAGTTAAGCTGACGATATCATCTAGCTTAATGACGGAAAGTCCTAGCTCAAATCATGAAAAACAGAACACCCAGCATAATGTCAATACGTTAAAAGGCGTGAGCATTGTTTGCAGGATGTAACATCAATATCTGAGGGCGGTAGTCTAACTGCGCTCCGATTGAAACATACACAATTAAGCGTTTTGAAATAGCGTTGCATTCAAACCAAAAGAGACTCACTTGTCCTGGCATTGGTTCACGACTTTGAACAAATCACGACAACGAAACGGGGCCAACAGCTTGCTGCTACTACTCCGGATACACGCACGCCACTCCTTCCATTCTTGTCGACACAAATCAGTTAACAGTTTCTCTTGGACATATCTCGACAGGACGCTGCTGCGTTCACCGGAAGACATGAGCTTACAATCGGGATCACCTGATCGGGAGCTGCGTTTCAGATAGCAGACAATACTTACCGACATTGGCGGGGCCACCGGTGTAGGTGGCATACAGTGAGCGTTTCTCTGTCATGTTATCAAGAAGTATGGTTCACGGAAATCATTAACCAGAAATCAAGTCTGAATGATAGAACAAGAAATATCGGTCAAATGAGACAAAACAGTGGCTTAGTGCATCAAAAAATAACGGTGACTGCTGAGAGAAAGCATAATACGGTATATCAACCAAAATATCGAGGAAGATAAACGAGTCGAAGAGCAGAGTTTAGGAAGTTGTGCTCCTGTTTAGTTGTGTCCATCGCCGAATTCACTGTTTGTTCCGGCGCATTGTGAGGGATGACGCAGGATATTCTACTTTCACCAGTGGTAAAATTCTTGTCTTTATTACTGATTACAGTAGCCAACTGGACCTATTTTAGTTCATGAAAGTTTGTTGCACCGTCAGAACTAAAACATTTTTTAAACAGAGTGCAGGTGAGGAAGTGACGTCCGCAAAAGCGCGCACAGAATCGCATCGCATACAAACTTGCTTTACGCAAGATGTGTGGTCATCCTTTGAAAGCGATTCAATGTCTTAGTTTCCTCCATTGAGATCTCTAGAGGTTTTAACAAAAGCAGTGGCGAATTGATGTGGACTACGTGCGAGCTTAACACCAGACGGTGGAAGGCATATCTTATTTATCGTGCGAATGATATCACACGAATTCTTCTGGAGTCAGAGATGCATCTCTGGATTCATTCCACCACATCGAATATTTCATATTTCACATTAAGCAGCATTAGAGCTATCAGCCACTTGTTTTGAACATACAAGACAAGAATCCCCGAAGTCAGCAGCGGATACCTTATTCCTTGCAGTCGATGCTGTATGATCTACTTTTGCAGATTTATGAATCGTGATCATGGTCAAACCCGTTGAAAACTGAATAAAATGTCTTGTGGTAATATTAAAATAGCTCGGATATCCTCATCAATATCAAACGTATCGTAAGCAAACTTCCACGTAGAGGTTGAATTTCAATTAAACAGGTTTAGTTGGCACAGGACCGTAAATGGCTGATAAGCGAATCAATCGTTCAGAATTTCTATCAGTAGAAAGCTTCAAAGGAGCACCCACCACTAACAAAGTTGGTTCTTTGGTATCCTCGTCGCATGTGATGATACGTCAGGTTAAATAGTTCAATAATCTATTACGATATAAGAAGCTAAATGCTTGTACAAAACGCAGGGTAGATTGAGCGGTGGGTCAAAAAGCAAAGAAATGTTTAAGTATCGCAGGGCGATATTCAACCAAGTCTAAACGACGTCCCAGATTCTTTCGGAGGTG
>JACCGJ010009801.1:0-18211 GCA_013407085.1 Atriophallophorus winterbourni | reverse complement strand
GTAGATTTTGGAGGAAAATTGAAATTTCAGATAAGCACTTATTATATGATGCGTTCCAGGGTTGGGTCACCAACATGTATACAAATCAACATTCGGCTCAGACAACTGTTATAATCTTCACCCCCGTGTATGTTATATGAGAAATAAATTCTATGAGGAAATTTAGTTACTTGATTCTTTACAAGACCTTTATGCTCTTTATGCATCCTCTCAAACGTGCGTTTGTACAAAGCAACTGCCGCTGCCTTTTTCAACTCGCTATGTGACCACGTATCTTACCACTTTCAATAGCTTGTACATTTACAACGCACTGTTTGAATATGTGGAATTCAGCTCAGTTCACGTCAGTAATCGATATATTCGTTTCGATGAAAAATGAACACTCAAGTAAATAATGTATATCAGTTAGAATACTTTAAATTTGCGATAATAAAATGCCGTAGATATGAGAGTTGTTCAGTTAATATAACACGGGATTCAATCGAGTTGCTTCAAATATGGTATGACGAGCAGTAACATCGTGGTTATCAAAGATTTTCCGGTCTGACTGGAACCGTTGCAGTTGTCCTGGCCACAAATACACACCTCTGAGAATCCACCCAATGTTCGATGGTATGTGCACTTGATCTCTTCCGGTTGAGCTCCTTCGGAAGCGCAAAATCGCCTCACGGAATTGAGTTCTGAAAAAAGGATGATGTTAATTGGCAGGATCTTTCCATCTCACGTTATTTTAATTATGGTTGCTTCCGTGCTTTGAATACGTAGTTTGTTAGCCATGTTTGTGACTCAATGTATTCTATTATTTCTAGTAAAAGTATACTGACGATTACCCGTGATTGACGTCTCGTTAAGAACAGAAGGGCTTCTGCTTTGCTTGCATTTCACACGCTGTAAAGCTTCACTCCAAGTGCAGCGTAATCAAATGTTTGATAAACAGAGAGCGTTACACCGAATGCAAAACTGCCATGGTTGTGGCATATTGGAAAATAATTTCTTCAATCAATATCAATGTTGACGACATTTTCCCTTTTCGTCTTGTCCAAACCCGAGGATAAACGTAATTTCCAAATATATTGCTGCATTTTATGCAACACATTGACAATTTCTTGTTTTCCGTTTAACTTTTGGCGCTCCAGCTATCGATTTCATATATACGTCTGCTACTTCGCCCCTGTGAAACATTAGCACGATAAGTGCTTCTGACGTTGAAGGGTCTCCAATAATTCTGGACGACTTAACAATCACAAATACTGCAGGACGATCCAAGAGTGAGAGAACATTCATAGAGAACATCAGACAGTAATATACCGTTAGAAATAGACAATAGAATGTGTCCTCCAAACATAATGCTTTCTGTTTGGCTAGTAAAATAATGGACTAGTGAGTGACACGGATATTAAATCGTTTGGGAGACCGAACAGATGTTGCCAGCTTCTTCACGACTGGTCAGGCACGTAACACTACTCACGTGTGCCAGTTTGGAAAAAGTTTCATGAATGCTTAATCGCGATCGGTCAAACGACGAACGGTAGACCAGACTATCAGACTATAATGTTGATGGTTGGGATTGGAGTCCCACCCTAAGCGGAGTTGATATGCACTGCTGCTGAGCTCTTATAAAACCGAAACTCGTCCTGTGATTCCTTATGGACAGTTGTGATCAACTTTGTGAATATTTCAAAGGACTTGGTACTCATGAGTAGTCACATACGTAATGAACCAATCGATTTATAGCTCGAGACCAGTCAGTCCGGAGCAAGTGGGTGGCCTCAATAGCATTTAGGATAGAGTATTCAAAAGAGAAGTAAGATTAGGAAAACGTGTTTTCCTTGATAGATTTAAAATGCTCATACAAAACTTTGTTGTATCAATCTTGGTCAATAGCAGCGTGAATTATAACGTCATTTCTAGTTAATACACGGTGTGAAGGAATACTGAAACTAACCCCGGTATCTGCATTACATGATAGCAAAGAGTACCACGCCGATGTGTAAGTGCAGCAGACGTGAGCGCTTAAACAGCTGATAAACTATTATTAATTAAATAGAACCTAAAACTACATTGTAGTGTAATGGTTAACAGATTATCGCGCTTCTCGTGAAATTTATGCAAGTGGTAAATAACGAATCGAAATTATTGAGACGTACCATGTTGCCTACTCCAAAGTTACTCAGTTGCACTGGGCCCGAGTTTCGCTCTTTATTCAGCTCATCATCGGTGCATATTCTCTGCCAGTGTTGGAGCTCGAACAGGCGAAATTCAACTTGTGGTCAGATGTTGCACGGCTAGAGCTGCCATCTGAGGTTTGACCGATCACGATTAGGCAATAATATTTTTTAAGAGGACTGTCACGCTTAATTCATGCTTTCATATCATATGAAGTTTTGTATACCAAAACAATTTAATGAATCGCTAAATGTTCGATACCAACTACGGTTGATATGTTACTCACTAACCTCTGAACATTCCTTTCGCCACTGGTTGCTTGAGATACGTTGTCACTTTGCCGCAACCCCTAGGAGCCACTTGACCATTTATCGGGCTCGAAAAGGGAAAAAAAATTTCAGAATGAAAGCGGTGACACGAACCACTCTTGTGAGGTTTTTGAAATAAAACACCCCATTTAGAAACCATGAATATTATGTGTATAATGAATTGAGTGGGTAGGGTTATATGGAAGCGAATAGTCTCATTGAACGTACGGAAATATATTGGTGTTTTTCGAATCAACGGACGTCTTTCGAAGCGGTATGAATTTGGGTCTCATCGGATCATCTGCATTAAGGCTCATGGGCTTTCCGTGCTGTTTTGAAATTTAGACCTCATCTAACGCTAGTATGTTTGGTGTCCCATTGCACATCTCTAAGTAACATTCTATCAGCTCTATTGCTGCAGTAGGACCTATTTCTCAATAATAAATTTATATTTTAAAGATTGGTATCAGTTTTCTCGTTTGTCTTTTCTGCATATCTTATCTGCCGTTACTCTGGTCTATAAACTTATCGATCCGTTTTACGAACTTGATGGTTCGCACTTGAATTGCCCTCCTGGGCATTACCCATTGTTCCCATTTGTGAGTCTTCGCATTACGTTGCCTGCGTTTTATTATTAGCCTAAATTTACCTTACAATTGCAATACTACGATAATCGTTCTACATTTTCCGTCAATGGTGACCAGAGCCTGACAATTAATTCCCATTTATGCAATTTATGGATTCATCTTTGTTTTCTGAATATTATTTTTCTGATGGTAGATGGTAAGTTGTGGGGTGCATACGGAGGCGGGAACCCAGAGTTGCCATATGACAGTACGGTAATTCCGTTCGACAGTTTCAGGACATTCGATTAATGCAGTAAGCATTGTATCCTCAACATGGGCTGTTTAAGCGGGAATTCTAATTTGTGCCTTCGCTCAATGAGACTAATACACCTTCAAGAAACGGGAGGTGATGTGTTTTGTATAATTAGGAGTGTTGCATTGTATTTACGACGTTGTCGTTTTTGGCTTTTTTGTAAACAGTATAACGATAAAAGAGGATAAGGTGTTGTTGTTGTGCCTACATTCATTTTTTGTTTGCCGTTATTACTATCTAGAACGTTATCGATCTGTTATTCGACGTTGATCATGTTGGCAAGAGTATGACATCCATCGGGCTTGAATCGCCGTAATGTTGCCCATGTTTCCATTATACTGGTTTTACGGCGCGAGTTTTGCACTGACCTCAATAGTGTACCTTATATATTGTGCATTCACTTACCATTCTACAGTTTTCGTTCTACATTCGCTGAATAAAAGTGATAACCCCGGTCACGCGAACAAAACTTGGATAAATTACCAATGCATAATGGTGCTCACATCCTCTAAACTTACAATCCACAATAGGTTTCTGGTTGTTTGCCGTCGATGAAAAATGAACAGTGGAATAGTGTTAAGCAAAGTTATACTTGTATTTCACTGTTGAATAGGGTTCTTACAAGTAACCACGATTTTCAAATACAGAATCACAAAGTGGTTATGGCCAAGCGATAGAGGCGCTTATAAATGACCAAATTAACGTGGTCCTCACATCCCCATGTCTTATATACCACAACCATGTTTCATGTTATTTGCAGTCATTAAGTGGATGCAATAAGATCAAGATCAATGAGCCTGGAAACAGTGGTGAAGTGGTAAACAAAATTACACTTGAATGTCACTGTCAAATAGGGTTCTTACATAGAACCACGATGTTCAATTACAGAATCTTAATTCGCGAGATTCTTCACCGTAGACGCGAACCGGTGCTCTTGTAGAGTTGTAATAGGCTCGAATTAGGCTAACATGCTCCAAGGGGACCCCATACGATAGCATGATGTCCCATAAATAGCCACGGTCTACAGAATCAAAAGCGACGCGGAAATCAAAAAAGAAGCTATTGTTTGCTGTTCGTACTGTGCGCGGTGCCCCAGAATCTTGCGCAAAGTGAATATTTGGTCTACGCATCCAATCACGATGCCAAACCCACCTTGTTGACTCTAGTACGCAGATTTCGTTCGGTGGACAACCGATTGAGCATTAGCGTCGCAAAAAATTAAACTGCGGTATCGGTGAGACTTATTACACGGTAGTTGGAGCACACAGATATATATCCACGTTTGGGCAGTGGTAGGATGATAGAAATCCCCCTGTCCGATGGGAAAACTTTCGTCTCCCAGGTAGAACAAAACAGATTGTGCAGTATAGCTAATAATGCGTCAGCACATGATTTAATAAGTTCAACGAAAGTTCCATCATCACTTAACGATTTACAGTTCTTCGTTCGTTACAAAACTTGAGATCTTGTACTCTGATGGGACATCGCATTTTATCGGTTAGCCGCAGCTATGTACCAGGGCAGTGATTACTGTATTGATAGCTGACGGGAGGTTCAGCAGCTGACTGAAATGTTCAACCCACCTATCTATCTTGTTATTATAGTCAAATATCAGCTGTCCCGACAAATCTCGAATGTTCGTGCTAAAACTACAACGGTGCGGTGCGTGCGAATCAGGCGAAACAGATTTTCAGTGTCTCCTATGCGCGCTGAAGATTCCATTTCAGATGCAATTTCCGCCCAGTATAGCTGACGATCCCTACGTATGATCGTGTAGGAGCTCTCTCAAGAACGCGGTAATCAGAGGCAATGGGCATCTCTTGCTTTTGCAAATAGCTTGATGGCGTTCGAGGAGATCCAGTCGCTGGTGGCGAGAAACGTTGGCTAGAATTTTTAATGCCGCATTGTGAGTAGCGGCCTTCAGTTTGTACCACTGTTTATTAACTTGGGCATCACTCCCATCCAACTGATCAGCAATATCAACATTGAGCTTCTTACGTTGGTTCGGGTTTCCTAAGGCTGCCAAGTTTAAACGCTTTCTAGGAGTTTTCATTTGGCGGTTTAGCAGGCGAATTCGGAGCTTCGCGTGAACGAGAGTGTGATTAGTGCCTGCTGCGTTCTTCGTTTCTGCTCCACGATAAGACCTACAGTGCAGCACTGATGACTTCCAGCTTGCGCGAATTAGGATATAATCGATCGGATTCGACGTCTTACTATCATTGGAGTGCCATGTAACCAAGTGTTTCTTAGAGTGTTGGAGTTTAGTGTTGCAGGCACATAAATGATTGTAGGCCGCAAACTCGATTAATCGATCACCGTTCTCACACCATCGCCGTAGGCCAAATCTTTCGAAGATTCGCTTCGTTGTATCATCTGCTGGTCCGTTACGTGCATTCCAATCGCCAGCCACTTACTCTGTCAACTACGAACTGAAGCTGCTTATAGTATACGTTTTCAGCACTTTGGTCAGCACATAACGTTTGGGCGTACAGCGAAACGATAGTAATATTGAAAGGATACCACCTCAGCCGGACCAGTGCAATTCTCGGATACACAGGCGTTCATGGCATTAGTGCTTACTTGGCGTGATCACTGTGAGCAATCGCTACTCGGTGCTGACGAGATCCATATTCAGGCCCACTATAAAGAAACCAGTATCGACTCCGGGGACCTTAATCGGTTTGGATCCGTGCCCAGGTAGGCGAACCACAGAGAGAAAAACAACGTCTACCCCGTAGTCTAATAAATGAGCACACCGTGATGGCTTCACTATCAACATCTAGCAGTGTCCTTACGTTTCAGCATCCCAGATAAAAATCTTGAAGAATATTTATAGCCCTAGCTTGCTTACTTTTCACCCTAGCCGCTGGGAGAGCCAAAGGCGCGTCGCGGGAATGCCGTAGCAGATATATAAGAGTTATATTGAGACATTTTCACGAAGTTTCTTGGGAATAGTATACAAGTTATTTCCCCATTACCACTTGAATTACACTTGATAATTACCTAGTGATTTCTGGCCGAGCAGTCATGGCGATTATATTATTCTTTTCTATAAATCTTCAATGATTGTTATTCATTTTTTGGCAAAAAGATGACCTAATGACCGATACACTTACCATGGCTTGAAAAATTTTTGCGGTTCATCAATACACTGTCGAAGCTTCATTTCTTGTTCCACATAAGTCGCTCCCAATTCCCGTTGCCCGAAATCCATTTGGCATTGCGCGCAACTGATGTTGCGAATGGGTGTGAAACCTAAGAAAATAAAATCCATATGATGTCAAATTGTGGCTGTCATGCTGACCATTATAGGCAAAATATGTTTGCCTATTGCAGTCCATTGATATGAGTCACGTGATGTTTGTATGCTTAAGAAATGTACTAAGATGAACACACGTTATTTGACGATTTGGTGGTGATATCTTTGATTCAAAAAAGGGTTTTCATGCAATTTAATTAAACAAAGTTGACACTTACGTGATCAATGCGATCACACCATTCTTGATGGTGCTCCAGTATTTATTTCTGTATGTTCACTGTTGTGTGATTTATCTTCTGTTTGAAAATCTTTAGTCTACTTGCAAGTTATCTACATGCTTTGTGAACTAGAAGCTGTTTTATTCGGTTGGTCGATGCCGCTTCATTATATAGCTTACTCCACACGGTCTCACATGAACAGAACTTCGAATTCGTGTGTTACAGTCTCTTTCGCGACCTTCATGGCATTTCGGGTCAATCTATGGCGTTTAAGCGCTGTTGGTGGGGCCCCCGTTAATCAGCCGAAGGCAGCCTCTGCTCTACTCCCGCTCTAAGATGACGCTTCGAACTCTGTTTTTATCAGTGAGCCGGACGATTACATCATCTGCATACTACATGTTACAAATAAGTATATCTCTTTCCTTGGGTTGCGCTCTAAACGATTCAAGTTGATAAACGAGATAACTTCTCTGCTTTACAGAAAAAATACTTAGTAGCAGAACAAAGAAAATGTCTAACAGCGACCCAATCCTCGTTTTAACGCCTCTTTGAATTTCAAAAACTTATGAATTGAAACTGGTAAAATGATCTGATACATTCGTGCACAATTGGGAGGACACAGAAATTTGAAGCGTCCTCGGTAGGTAATTTCCAATTTCGAATATTTTGAAGAGCTAGTTACTGATATCCTAATCGTCAGCTTGATAAAATCACTAAAACAGTGTATGATCGCATGCGTTGTTTTCTACACTTTTTGAAACACTCATGCAGATGCTGTTGTCGCCGGTACTTAATTTCTTTCGGAACCCAAGTTGAGATTACGAGCACTATGTGTCATATATAAGTCACAGTCGACAAGCTTCCTTAGAGGTAAACAATCGATGATTTTCTGTCTTCCGTGCATTCGCTTAAATTTGTGTCAGCTTGACCATAATTTACGAAAGCCAACAGGAATCACCAAGACAGCTTTTACATGCAACACATCGAGATGTAAATGAAAAAACACGCCAGTGAATCACATGGCGCCGATTAGTCCCGGAAAATGTATAGGAGCCTTGTTACTGATATTTGTCCTCTGTGACTGAATAAAGTAACTACTCTTAAACTTATTTGGTTAGTGTATTTCAAATTTCCCCAGCTCTATAGACGGAATGATCATCCATCAGAGACACTTGAAAATGAACTTCGAGCCGTTTTGGATTAGGCACCCCTTTATAACCACGTTTTTGGATTTACTCGTATGAGAGGATCAGACCAGCCGTCTACCTTGGACCTTATACTTACATCAGATCCCACAGCTGTTGAGAATATCGTTTATAAACCGCCGATCGGACGAAGCGATCACGTTGTCCTAGAATTCGACTACGTTTGTAGCGCTAGACGCAATAGTGACGGGACAAAATGCGTCAGAATGGTGAACTACCGTGCTCTGTGTGCCGAGTTACAATTCACTAGTTTCGCAAAACTGGATCACTCCCATTCGGATAGTCATTGGCTTTCTCTCTTACAGCACCTCAAATCTATATCGGAGAATCATTCAATGTTTGCTTTGAAGAAAATTTCTCGACGAAAATTTTTTTTACTACGAAGCAGGACTAAAAAGTGGATGAAACAAAGGGAAGTAGCGTGGGAGTTTCACAAGGCTACCAACACAGCTGATTCTTGGGCACAATTTACACGATGCGAAACAAAGTTATCAGCTTAATTCGCGATGATAAACAAGCGTTCCAATCGCATTTGATTTCTCAGATGCACCAGAAACCGAAGCTCTTGTATAGACTCGTAAACGATAGAACAAATATTAAACCAAGAGTCTTTGCCCTGAAAACTTCGTCCGGCTTCACAGAATCCATAAATCAGACCGCTGACCTGTTAGCAGACTTTTATGCCGGAGTTTTTGCGCCGAAATCCATGGAGCCTGATCAGGAACCAATCGTTTGACTTGACCGACCGACCTTGAGTGAAGTATTGATTACTCCGATGGTGGTAGCGCAGCACTTACGAAAATTAAACGTAAAGAAATCTCCAGGACCAGACGAGATAACTCCAAAGCTGCTCAAAACCTGTCATGCGCAGCTATCTAAACCTCTATCTTGCATGTTTAATAATTTACTCCAAGCAGGCGTAGTGCCACAGGACTGCAAACTGGGACAAATAATACCCATTTACAAAGGTGGTTGCCGTTCTGATGTTAAAAATTACAGGCCGGTGACCTTGCTGTCTTCGGTATCAAAAGTTTTTGAGCGAATAACCGCAGTAATCGTGCGACATCTGGAAACGAATCAACTTTTGGCAATTGCCCAACATGGATTTCGCAGAAATCGCTCTTGTCTAACAAATTTGCTGACAAGCTTAGACGATTGGACGAGGATTGTAGATGCGGGGGGTGTATTCATGCGTGCTACCTGGACATTTCTAAAGTGTTCGACAGAGTTGATCACAATTTACTCTTGAACAAGCTAAAGAAACACGGTGTTGTTGGAACACTATACGAAATGCTAAGAGATTACCTCAGCAACAGACACATCCGAGTTCGTGTGGACGGCCTATTATCGAAGAACATTGATGTCACTAGCGGAGTTCCACAAGGCTCAGTGCTTGGACCAATACTATTTTTAGTCTATATGAACGATATACCACTACCAAATGATAGTAAGATGGTTTTGTTTGCTGACAATATACAAGTATGGAGGCAAATCAGAAATGCTGATGATTGTATCTCGCTGCAAAACGATTTGAGTGCTTTGTTAAACTGGTCATCTAAAAATAAACTGTCATTGAATATGCAAAAGTCGAAGATGATTCAGATTGGTCGTGACCTTGGCTTTTCCTATCCATACAAGCTCAGCAACATAAACCTGGAGTACACCGAAGAAGAAAAGGACCTCGGTGTCTGGATTTGCGGCAGTTTGAAAAATGGTCTACAATGCGAAACCGTTTAAAAAAGCGCGTCTCGGCTGCTTGGCATGCTACGGCGGATATTTGGACGATTTCCCCGGGGTGTTTTCCTCCCATAATGAATTCATATATACACCAGGTTTTAGATTATGCCGCACAAGCCTGTACACCATGGCTCCAAAAAGACATCTTACTCCTGGATCGCATATACCGGAGAGCTTATAAGCTTGTCATTGGAATCGAAAATATGCCATTTGCCGGGCGACTCAGACGACTGGAAATGAAGACACTTGCACAAAGGAGAATGCGAGGTGATCTCATCCTCGCATACAAAATACTCACTACTGTTTCCCACCCCCAGATATATTATTCCACCTTTCAAATTCCAGCAACAGCCGTGGCCATGGTTGCAATTTGGAAATACCACATTCCAAACGGAACTGCCGCGCGTATTTTTATTCGGTACGTGTGTGCTTTGCTTGGAATTCCCTACCTTCCGATTTGGTAAGCTCAAACAGTTTATCGATATTCAAATTAAAACTTGACGATCATATGAGAGCTAATCCGAATTTTTCCCCAAACTATCAATAAGCTATCATCGTCCCATTGATTTTGATTATATATATATATATATATATATATATATATATATATATATATATTATATATATATATATATATATATATATAATATATATATATTATTTGTACCTATATTTCCACTTTGTGGTTATTGTAAAGTTAATTGCTTTTTCAACCATAAATCTTGAATCTTGAATCGAGTTGGTAATTTTCCTTTTTAACAACGTCAGAATACAAAAACAATTGTATCAAAAATGACTATGGCAAATTTGTTTCCCACGAGGATATTTCGCATGGATGGAACGAAATTAACTATTGGTCTTCATGAAAAGTTAAATTTCAAGCTATAAAACATTCAATATGAGCCGTGTGTCATGTCCGACAGCTTGTAATTTAAAACAAAGCGATCTCATTGGACTCATACGATACCATCATATGTACATTCTCGAATTGCTTTCTAACTCAGACATACCAATCATCTTTTTATAAAAATGCGATTGTATATTCGCCCTTATACTTACCAGTAATTAGTTGAGAATGAACGGCTTTTAGCGTTGTGAGCAAATGCGAAGGTAATTACACACTAGAGTTATTGGTTGTCATTTCGCTTCTAAATTAGCGAGAACGATAAAAAGAACAGTATACTAGATAGGAAGCGATTTTTTCCGCTATATTAACTAAAAAATAATTTGGAAAATCAGATAATCCTGAGCTTTCAATGTAAATTTATGGTCACGATTGACCCAAGGACACCAACAACATCAGTATGCGGAATCGGAATTTTCTTTTGAAGATTTAAGAATCAAAATTTACGGTTGAAAAATCATTTAAATACAAACATAAAGGTCTAAGTAGTATGAATTAGTTCTTATGAGTGGAGTAACGCGGCGAAATGATTCGCCATTTATTGGGAGAATTATACAGCTTGTCCCAGAACTCAGACATTTTTATTGTAGAAAAAGCAGTAGGCTTAACAATAACCCCAGGATGACGAGATATATAGAGTAAAAATATGGAATCTCTCAAAAATCTATAAGGACGGTCACATACCACATGGTTCGTCATGTACTCATCGGGTTTTGAAGCGAAGACCTCAACTGATTCCGAGCATATGATCTCGGGTAAGATATTCCAAGTGCGACAAATTCTGGCCGATAATTAATTACGTTGAATATCTAATCGAGAATTCGGAATGCTTAAATCTTTTGAATGTTTTAGCGTCCGAGTAAGGCCATTGGGCTTTAACAAGTGTTCTAGAGGATAATTTCAGTGTGTATATTTTCAAATACCAACAGGAGGTCACTTCGTATCCATTGTTCGATGAAATCATGTAGATTTATTTCTAACATTCGAATTTTGAAACGCAAATTTCTGTAACAGGAGACCAACTTTGTGGCACAATGGTGAATCCTCTCAAGCAGTTTAATATTCTTTCTCAGCCGTGGTGTCCATGTTTGGTTCGCATATAACCGTCAAATTTTTCATGTGAATTTAGCTTAACTAGTAGAGTTTACCGAATTGGCAGATATGGAATTCCTAACAAAAAGTTTAACCGTTAACTTGGGTGTTGCTAGCAGTTCGAAGTTGAAATAAGTTATCCAGGGGGTAAGAAATAGTAGTGAAAAAGTTATAGAAATGGATAAGATCGCCTCGCATACTAATGTGTGAAAGTGTTCTCAGGTCCAGTTGTCTGATACGCATTGCTAATTGCATATTATGAAAACCGTCAAAAACTCAAACACTGGATAATATAAACTCCCGATGCTCTGACAATATAGTCTAGAAACTAGTGCATATACATTTCTATTATTAGATGAAAAGAACCCGTGGGAAAAAGTCCAAATTTCTGCGACAACACGCCAAGCAAATAAGAATCGTGTTTGTAAACGATTCATCTTGTAGACAATTTTTTCAAACTACCAGAAAACCAGGAAACTGAAACAGCTAATGCTAAATCATTAACTGCTTCAGGCATAGAAAAGTCAAATATTAATATTGGAATTTTAGCAGCAACAACACAATTGAATTATAGTTTGCAATGTATTTGAAAACCGAAAATTCATTTAAGTTGCAATAACCAAACCTACTTCTTTGATATGGCGTTAGAGGACGAGACGACCCAATAGGAAGTATCACATAAGCAATAATCGAGAATATTTTGCCCAATATTCCAAAATACATTTTAGAAATTGCGCCGTAACTTCTGTCTCTTTCTGGTGAAGGCGAATTTCAGGCAGCGATCTATCGATCGATACAATTCGAGAATTTGATTGGTTGCTGCAACTTAGACAGATGTGAATTTTTGGAGTCAAATCCAGGCGATTGGACAAACAATTATACAGACTGGAAATGCATTGAAATTTAATGCCAGTGCCGAAAGATGAACTTAGATTTACGGGATCGAGTTGCAAGAGGTTCGGTGACCAGCCAACGAACTGCCCTCACGCAGAAGAACTTAAGAAATGAGAGGAGATTCATTCGCGTTTCATTATTATCAAAAAAATCATACCACAACTGAATTTCTGTATGCAAAAAATAACTGAGAGCGTGTCACCGTTTTTCTGCATTGAAAGTTGAAACCGGATAGACTTATTTTAATTTTCATGTTTTGTTCCTGCAACCTTATTTTTGGGCATAAATCAACTCGAAAGTTTTTAGGAAAAATGAGAAACGCTGTTGGCTCATCGAAGTCCTTCCATTAAATTCATGAGTAGAATACAGCGACTCTTGACTTATCCTATGGGCCATCTCTATTTGAAGCGCTAGCTAAAGACATGGCAAGAAACAAATTTCCTAATTAGAACGGATGATTTCTTTTTCGTGATGTCATACCAAGCTCTACAATGCATTCATGAATAAATCACAAATGGGTTAATCAATAGCAAGGATAAGATAAAAATCATTCTCACATGATTTACTTACATGCTGATGTTCATGAATGTGAAAAAAAACGAACTATTGGACGCAAGTATCGGTCTGCAAATTTTGATGTTAAGTACCTCCGCTCTGGTCAAGATACTGCACAACGACCCACGAACACTTGACTGGATCAGCTTGAGAACGGCGGAAGCAAAGGTAATCAAAACATTCAGTCGGAACCAATGTGTTCAGCAACGATGAGTTCGTGGTCTTTTATTACCTCAATCAACATCAATAACCACTGAACCACTGAACCACCATCACGTGACATTGATTTCTCGTTTGTCTGTTATTCATCATTTTTGTATTCTTTAATGTATGTACTATAAAGCTTTGGTGTGAAATATCAAAAAGGTAATTCTTTTCCAAAACTGAGTGCTTTTGTACAATAATGGAAATCTCCAGACAAACAAATTACTTGCTTCTGTTAAGATTGCAATTACTCAATTGGCGGTAGATCAAAAAGTATGGAAACATATTGCAAGAATATTTTTAAAATTCACTGTAGAATCAGGTTCTTACAAAGAACAACGCTGTTTAAATACGGAATCACAAAGCGATTACTGGCCAAGCGCTCGAGGCGCTTATAAAAGTCCAAAGTATTGTGGTGCTCACATCCACATCCCTTACACATCACGATCGGTTTATAGCTGTTTGCCGTCATCAGGTGGAACAGTAAGATGAGATTCAGTGAGCCTTGTTTACCACATTACTATTGTTTCAAGTCTCACTGAACGTGATGTTACTGTCTCCACCTGATGACGGCAAACAGCAAGAATCCGGTAGTGGTGTGTATGTGTAGAGATGTATGCAACACAATACTTTGGTCATCCATAAGCGCCTTCAATGCTTGACCAAAAATCACTTTGTGATTCTGTGTTTCATCATCATGGTTCGTTGTACGCCCCCTATGTAACAGTGGCATAACTGTCTCCACCTGATGACGACAATCAGCAAGAAACCGGTAGTGGTGTGTAAAGGATGGGTATATCAGCACCACTGTATATTACCTTAAATTCATTTTGCTGTATTTTAGATCGAGTATTAAATGAATTTAATACACAAAGTCAGCTTGAAGTTAGTAATTGTCTTCCGAAATAACTTTGACCACATTTAGACGAAGCTGCTTCAAATTTTTTCCTAAACGAAAATCTGTTCTACGATGCAAACCAAGTTTGTTTGACTTGTATATATTATTTGTATATCGGAGATCATATGCACCTCTTATTTCGTAAAGCGGGACCTCACCAAATAATTTATGGACCTTGAAATAAGTCTGCATTAAATTAAATTTTCCATCCCTAAATGTGTCCGCATTCGAAAATCGTCGTGGTTTTTCGAATTTTGCATTTTGCTTGTGAAGGTCTCGGTAATGTAAATATCAACTAACTTAATGCAAAGAAATTTGAGTGCAATCGGTGAGCGTAGTTTTTGGGTAACGTTTCACTTCTGACACAGAAGTGTCGTCAGAACAAGGGTGATAGTCAGGACATGGAACATGATACCTACTGGTTAATTAGATTTTTGTTTTTCTTCAAAAATGGCTTATCATTAGCCCCCTTAGTTATGTACTTTTACGCATGTGAACCGCTGCGTCAACTGACTTTGACTTCACTTGTATCAGATTGACGTGGATGCACACTGTGAGGAAAATGGACCACTTATCCCGGTCATCCCCAGGAGACGTAACACACTCTAGGCGTACTATAGGCTGTTTAGCGGTAAGGTCAAATAAGTCGTGGTGGATTGACTACTACTTAATCACGTTCCCTGTCCTGACTATCACCCTTGGTCTGACGAAGCTTCTGTGTCAGAAGTGAAACGTTACCCAAAAACTACGCTAACCGATTGCACTCAAATTTCTTTACATTCTGAATACACGATCGGTCCCAAACATATTCCAATGGATTGATCAACCAACTTTATTTAAAAATGCTCATTCGCATGCATTTACATCACACAAACGCGCGCATGCGGATCCTGATCCTACGGTCCCTACCTGATTAGTGCAAACAGCACGAAACCGGTCGTGGGGTGTTTTGTGTGAAGGAGATGCATGCAAATGTGTTTTATATTGTTTGAACTTAATTTCACTTTCGACGAAATATTTCGGTGGTCACGCACAGTTAAAGGGAAAAGTGTCATTAGCGTTGATTCCTCGGTAATCTTGATAATGAATTTACAGTTTTCGACTCACTTGTGGTATCATAAATATTAAAATGAATATTCCGAGATTGGATTAATTTTTAAAATTTTATCTATTAAAAATTGACGTGAACCTAGTCGTGGTAAATTTCTTTAAAAGAATTCAATATTGCTGTAGCGTCTTCAGATCAAAAGAGCCGTGGATTTGTTAAAAAACATGAAATCCCGTCGAATAAGGGTTGATTATAGGCAAGGTTTATATTGTATTCAGTGATATACCGTTTTTAATCATGAGCAAAAAATAGCACGTTATGTTGCATTTTGAAACGAAATCGATAAACGTAATGAAGCTCAAAAAGATTAAGCAAATTTGGTGCATATTTTAATTGTTTCATACTACTGTTAGCGGGAAGTAAAGAAAAACAAAGTAATACGTATGTCGTAAAAAATTTGTATTGTGATTCGCGGTGTCCGCTCACTTCATTCTCAGTCACCTAATCCCCAGGGAAGGTATTTAAGATAAGATTTTAGATAAGATATATAAAAGTGTACAATGAATTTTGAATATGGTTAAAGTAGCAAAGTTCGAAGGACATTAATTTTCATGGGAAAGGAATTTTTGTTCGAGAAACAATCAAATAATGGCAAAGATTACTAGGAGATGTAGTAAGTTTCTCACACACAAGTGTAGAGCAAGATTATTCACATCTAACGATGATATCGTACGTAATTTCTCACTTCACAATCATGAGTGCAACAAAGAAAAACTTTTGGCGAAGAATGCGTTGGCTAAATTAAAGGAAAAAAATTTAGAAATTAATACAACCCCCTATGCCTCACGGACTTCGGTCACATTCTGTCTGTCATTAGGCACTCTGAAGGCATTACCTCAAAAAAGTGCTATCTCGAGGACACTCGATAGGCATTTAAACATTATAAGAAGGAAAGACCCAGCATGCACTCTCCCGTCCCTCTCAAGTGACGCCATGTTTGATGTTCTAAATATATACAGAAATTTCTTGCTGTAAGATTCTAAATACCATAGTGACGATGCAAGATTTTTTATCTTCGGTGATCGAAGGCTGGTTGGTGCACTGTCTCTCAGCAAGATGTGGTTTTCTGATGGGACGTTAAAGGTTGTACCATCTCTTTTCTACCCTGATATTCACTATACATTTTCAAAATGCTGAACGCGTTTCTCCTACTAAATAAATTCATTTGAACTGATTCTACATTCTTCAGAAGCTATCAAACTGAGGATTAAGTGTCTGAGGATTAAGTGTCAGTAAACCGCGATTCGCACATGTATCAAAAGCTTATATTGCATTGCTCTAAGCAATAAAGTTAGAAATCTTTAGTGGTAAATCGGAGTGCCTTCTTGCGTACAGTTTAGTAAACGCCGGTTTTCGCGTTCACCAAGAGATATGACTACCTGAATGTACATTTGAAGCTTTCTGTGTTCTTTTCGTTTTCGCGCAAATTTCAAAGGAATAATCTAGAAACTGATATAAATATAAGAAATTCAACAAGACTTCGGTTTAACCCTAGATGTTTTAAAAAAGACTAGCTTGCCAATTTATTCCTTGGTGGTTCGATCTTAGAGTTTCAACACTAAATCGGTGTGAACAGAATCGTTATTTCGTGATTCGCGTATTTTATTCACAAAGATGTTATAAATGACCCATTGTTAATATCTATATGAACGATTTGCCAATACACAATGATACTAAGGTGGTTATGTTTGCTGATGATGAAAGATTATGGAAGCGAATCAGTAATGCTGATGATTTTAGTTTGTTGTAAAACGATTTGAATGCTTTGTGCAACTCGTCATCCGAAAATAATCTGCCATTGAATATGCAAAAGTCTAAGATCATTCAGATCGGTAGTGACCTTGGCATTTCCTATCAATACAAGCTCGGCGACAAAACCCTGGAGTACACCGAAGAAGAAAAGGACCTGGGTGTCTGGATTTGCGGTAGTTTGAAAAATGGTCTACAATTCAAAGCCGTTTACAAAAGCGCGTTTCGCCTGCTCGGCATGTTACGGCAAATATTTGGGCGTTTATCCCGTGGGTGTTTTTCCATCATAATGAACACATATATACACCCGGTTCTAGACTATGCCACAGAAGCCTGGCCCCCAAGTCTCCAAAAAGACATCTTACTTCTGGATCGCATATACAAGAAAGCTTCCAAGCTTGTTATTGGACTCGAAAATATGCCATTCGCCGGGCGACTCAGGCGACTGGAGCTGAGGACACTTGCATACAAAATATTTACTGCTGTTTTCCACCACCTGGAATTAATATTTCACCTTCGATCTTCCAGCAACAGCCGTGGCCATGGTTGCAAGTTGGAAACAACACACTCCAAACGAAACTGCCGCGGGTATTTTTATTCGGTGCGTGTGTGCTTTGTTTGGAATTCCATAACTTCCGATTTGGTACGCTCAAAAAGTTTATCTATATTCAAATCAAAACTTGATGATTATATGAGAGCTAATCCGAATTTCGTCACCAGCTATTAATAATCTATCATGGTCCCATTTATTTTGATTATTTGTATATGATGTCATTTCGTTCAACAGGACCGGATCAGGCTGAACGATGTACAGTATTCTTCAAATGAGATCGATAAAGTTGTAACCTTCAACGTTGACGTTTAATCCGTTAGATATAAAGTATTTTCAAAGACGCTTTTCAATGGCAAGTTGCGGTTAAATTTGTTAGCAAATGCCTTCAAAGATTTAATAAGCCTCGAATTAAATAAGTACGTATTTTCGGGACTATAAGGGCGCACATTATAAAAACAACTAATTGTACGAAAATCGGCAGT
>JACCGJ010009800.1:0-14279 GCA_013407085.1 Atriophallophorus winterbourni | reverse complement strand
AGAGCTCCATACACCTCCGCCTCATTAAAGGACAAATCATCTAGGGCAGGGACACCAGATGGAAAGTTAAGCAACTCAGGCGGTGTGAGTAAAGAATTATCCCTTCGCTGAACGCTACTGAAAAACTTTGAGAAGGCTGCCGCCTTAGCTAGGTCACTAGTAGCTACTTGTCCATCCTCCAGTTTTAAGTCACCGATGTTCAAGTTCAGTTCAGTTCAGTTTGCACAGAACAGTATGTGGCTACCGAGCCAATCGAGCGTCCAGAATTTCTTTCGGTGGAAAGCTGCAGAGAAGCAACCACCACTGCCAAAGCGTTTTTTCTTATTGTGATTTGGATATCCTCGACGATCGCGCCGCCAAGGGATAAGCCAAACGAGCGTCCAGAATTTCCGTCTGTGAAAAGCTTCAAAGGAGCACCCACCACTGCTAAAGTTGGTTCATTTTCCTCTGGTATCCTCGTCATATGCGAAGGTACGTCCGATGTTTTCCAAGCCGTCCTTTGGTCCCAGAATTTGTAGCTGCGACTGAGAAAAACGGAAAGTGTTTCTCTTCACCAAGTTGGTGAGAGGTTAGCTATGGAAAATTGGTGCGTACATTTAAAACATGACATTTAAAACGAGGCATTATATGACATGATTTTTTTGTTTTTTTAAATTGTGGTCAAGACCATATAATTTCAAAATGAACAAAAAATGGACAATTCTGACGACAGACAACCTGCATATTCACAGGAAAAAGTCTGGGAAAAGCCCAAGCCACAAGGCATCTAAACCCCTTTTGAATGCACCTATTGATGTGCAAGCTATTAGTTCCTCAGGCAGCTTGTTCCAGAAGCTTACCACTCTTTCACTAAAAAAGTGTTGCCTAAGATTCAGACGGCTGTGGTTTTTCGCGAGCTTCAATGTATGACCCCTAGTTAAAATGTTGATCGCTCGAGAGAACAGGATTTGACAACCCTCGTCGCCTAAGCCTTTCCGGATTCTGAAAGTTTCTATTAGGTCACCTCGTAGACGCCGACGCCGAAGGAAGAAGAGACCTAAAGTAATTAGACGTTTTTCGTTGGGCTTCCCAAACGTACCTTCAACCATTTTGGTAGCCAGACGTTAGACTCTTTCAACTAGTAATATGTCTTTTTGAAAGAAGTTTCTCCAGGCTTGCACGCAGTATTCTAAATGCGGCCTAACAATCTCTGTATCTAAAGATATAAACACTTCCTGCGTTCTACATGTCAAAACGGATTTAAGCATAAAGATTTCTACTCCAGCTCGTTGTGCAGCTGAGGCACATTTAAAGTCCGCATTAACGACTATATCCAAATCCTTAACCCCCTTAATCGATTGAAAGTCGATCCTACCGTTATTCGCAGTTACTGTAATTCTGTCGACTGCTGCAGACAACAGATGACATTTACTGTGGTTCAGAGGCGGATCCCAATTGTGCGACCATTTAATGACATTTCAATATCTCTCAACAAATCACCGCGATCACTGGAGTATTGGGCCTAATACTGAACCTTGCGGGACCCAACTGGTAACTGTTGCGAATTCAGAGGAAGTATCGCCTACACGGACCTGGAAGGATCTATCACGAAGAAAACTGGTTAGCCAGTCGTGAAGATTAACCGATGCGCATTTAGCCACGAGATTTATCCCTAGGAACCTGTGACTAACCGAGTCAAAGTCCTTACTAAAGTCTAAGTAAAAGACCTCTACCCGTCCTCCAGTGTCTTGGAAACCCTATCTAAATTCTAAATCTATCTAATTCTAATTCTAAATCTATCAGATTCAACGAATAGCGGGCTGCTCGAATTCGGTACGTGATCCCAATTCACTGATTACATTTACTCTGCTTATAATCAACGTATTCTCTTTACATATTTTATCTTAATTTCATTAAAATAATATTTGTTGAATCCATGAAATATTTCCGGTGAAAAAAATGCACTCGAAAACCTTATTATCTTCTCGTATTAAGGTACGTAAATTATCTAAGCCTAGTAATTGTGCTGTCAGATTAGACACTGACACTTCAGTTATTCTGAATAGATTGAAAAAATTAGAATCGGAAGTTTCAGAATTTATAAATGAACTAGCATGATACAATTCCACCTTCAATTCTCTAAAACCTCTTGTATCACTTATGAACTATGATATAGGTATTGACAAAGATATATTGATTCAAGCCAATAAGTTTATAGAAACCATGAGCACGGAAATTTATCACAGAGAAGCTCGTTCAAAAAATGTTATCTTTTTCAATGTTGCAGATAATTATCCTGTTAACGATTTAAAAAATGTATCTTTTCAACATATGGCATCCCCATATAATGTTTTACTGTAGTCCGACTACGTAAAAGAACAATTAAACAACGTAGCCCTATTTTATTAAAATTCACCGATAAGAGTTTTGCGTCATATTTACTTGATAATATAAACCTTTTAAAAAGTATTCCAATGTTCGCGAGTGTGGTCTTAAAACCGGGTTTTACGCCGATGCAACGTAAATTCAACTATAAAAAGGAGATTTATCAGCTCCACTATAAGGAACAACACTTCATATAATACTGTGCAATGCGAATCTCTAAGTGAAACTAACCCTAATAATTCACAAAGCTCAACACCCGCGCCTGATAATTACGGTACGTGTGAAACACGCTCACCGCGTTTACCTGAATTAAGACAAGCACGACCCCTCCTACCAAATCCTCCTTTGTTCAGAAAAGTAGTATTCAGACAACCTCACCGAAAACTTATGAAGACAACTAATTATATAAGAGGTTCACATAGTCTCGATAACCGTATTGAAACATCTCGTTTCCTAATGAATAACCACCTACCATATAAGCAAAAGCATCACCATTCGCCAACTCCTATACCATTTCGTAATATCCAACCTTATTAGAATTCACCAACTCCTATACCTTTTAGTAATATACAACCTTAATATAATTCAGCTACCATTACACAATATCCCTACCCTTATAATAATTATATACACCAACCTTTATTTTATTATCCATATGTATCTCACTCCACTTCTGAACCATACTTTGACACTAATACCACTTTTTTCAAAAACATGAATTGAATTTTAAGCCTAGAAAACTCCCTTATGCACCCACCCGGAATCCTTTAACTTCCAATCTTTGTGTTGTTTGTATTCTGGTTATAAATGCTAGATCAATTATACCTAAATTCCATATACTAAAATCTTACCTTTCTTCTAAACCTGTCGACATTGTTCTCGTAACTGAATCCTGGACTCGTGATGATCATTCTGACTCTAAACTCATCATACCTAACTATCAGATATTTAGGAGAAACCGCACCCTAAAACGAGCAACCAAATTGGCAAGAGGTTTCCTGAAACTAACGTACGAGGAACGATTGCAAAAACTGAGGCTCTCCACTCATCTTCAAAGAAGCCTTCGAAGCGATGTGATACTAACATATAAAATATTAAATACCCCACATCATCCCTTAAAACATTTATTCGAATACCGTGAGTCACGTCATACACGCATCCACTCAGCGACACTGCGAATTCCCCACTCCCGTATCAGCTGTCGCCGATAGGACAATAAAGTTCTTGAAGACTTACAATATTCCGCTTAATAACTGACCGTTTACTATCGATGTCATTGGTTCCAGAGAACCTCGTCACATCGTGAAGCGGGAAGCCGTAAGGCATTCCAGTCAACTCGATTTAGCTTACGCCTGTATGTGACTGGTAGCTTATAAAAACAGAGAATTTCCTGGAATATTATGGTGACATGGTCACTTTTCCCCAAAGATGATTCGTAAGAGAGGTTTTGGACATCTTTAGGATCTTTAGACAAAATTATGTCTTGTGTAGATGGTGAATGTCCATCTCTGTAACTAGTTTTCTAACTTACGTGCTGATGAAGCGCACTGGAGAGCATCTAGTCGAGATATTTCTGGGAAATTCTATCAGAGGTCGTCTGAGTGTCCCAGTCAATACTCGGTAGGTTGAAGTCACCTAATAAATGGACTTGTGGAGCAGTTCTTGGCAACTTGGTAAGAAGTTCCCTAAGTTCCAGGTCCTCAACCTCAGAAGCGCCAGGTACACTGTATAAGCAGCCTAATGCAAAAGAGAGCTTACCGTCAGTGACGATTGTCGAGACCAGCTGGATGTCAAAAGTGGCTATTTTGATGCCAGAGTCTTGGTATTTAATACCATGTTGTTGTAGTATTATAGCTCCTCCTCCGCGTCTACCATCCGGTCTATCCGATCTGATGGCTGTATATGTCGAAAGAAGATCAACTGGAATAATGTGTATGTCATGAAGCCAGGTCTCTGATATATCTAGGATCTTAGATGTTACATTTGTGGGCTTTCTGCATTAATTCCAACCATTTAATACGCACGCTGCAAGCATTTGTGTATAGTATGCTCACAGCTTTTCGATGTACCCCGCCTAAATTCGGAGAAATCTTGGGCGCAGAACCCGAGATATTACCAAGTTTTTTATATGTTTAAATGTGGTAACACATTAGTACTGTGTGCAGAATCTACGTCGCTGGAAGGTTGTGGCGTATATGTTTTAAAGCAGCAGCGTTGAGCGTATACAAAGCGAGGCTTTCGTTTGCTTCATCACAACTTAGCCAAGAATCGTCCCCTATATTTTCTACCAGCATTTGAGCATTCCTAATTGAAATATCCGCTGTTGCGAGTTATTCCATCGGCATTTATCATAATTAATCTTCGGTTTTGCTACGTTGCTACCCGAACGCTGAAACGCAAAATAATTTGCTGAAACTGGGCTGCGATCTGGCACCAATCTATAAAAAACCATTTGTATTGGTATGTATTTGGTCGCTTTTCCAAAGAAACAGGTCTCTTTCTCTCTGGTTTCTGAATTCGACCAAGATTGGCCGTGCTTGATTTCCTTTCTTGTACAGAACGATTCCATGTACACGAACTATCTGGAGATTGGGCTTAAGGTCTGTTAGACGCAATAAATTTTGCACGCATTGTGGATCTAATCTGCATCGTGATTTAGCCCCCTGTATAAAATGCTCTTGCTCGTTTTCGATCAGATTATTTCTGGTCCTAGTTTTCATAATTTTATCAGGAAAAGATCCTTTTTGAGGATTGAAGCGAGTTAATCGTCGCTAAATTGCTGAGACGCGGCTCGGTTTTCTCACCTAAGCTGGCTGGCTCTACTTCTTAGGCTGACTAACAACATTGTTGTAAGATTTTCCTCGATTTCCTTCTGCTGATTTTCGTACATCCACCGGCTTATACAAAAATGATTTGGGCGATGCCGCAACTTGCTCGTAAGATCTCTGGGTTGGTTCCTGCAGTGGTGCGAGTAACTGGGAAACTTGCTTACGATAATCCTCTCTTTCAACGTCTTTACATTCCGTGCAGACATATTCGAACCATGTATTGGCTGCATACACGGTGTAATGGCCCTTTAATATACCAGAGCACTTTTAGTGTGCACAGCGCCTGCGGGTACAGCATTCCACCCCTTTGGTCACATGCTTACCACACCCAGCCTTCAAGCATGGGAAAGTAATATGAGCCATAATGTACATATATGAAATTGATATGTATATTTTAGTAATGAACGTAATATAGATTGCAATTTCACAAAATCAGCAAAAATTCGTAATATTTAATCAGAGCGTGGGAAATACAAACAAGTTCAAGTTGCACAGGGATGAAGATCTGTTCACATCAGTTTATTTTGCACAGGACAGTAAGTGGCTAACGAGACAATCGAGCGTCCAGATTTCTTTCGGTGTTATGCCACAGAAGAGCGTTCACCACTTTAAACAATGTCTTCACAGATATCTTCTGGCATGAGAGTAATCTGAATTGCAACAGAAAAACTGCCCCCGCCAATAGGTAAGGAGTGACAATAGTGCGTTTCAGAGGCAACTTAAGGATCATACCAACTATTTAATTACGGATAAAACTCAGGAAATAATGAAGGCTACACAGAGTTGAGTCCATTTTTGAAACCCCTTGCAGAAGTACAACAAACAACTTCTTTAGTAAGACGATTTCAGTAATTTACAACCTTTTCACAAAAGAAGTAATTAGGAACATTTGACCTGACATGTCGCTTGGCCAGTTTTAATGGGTGCCTCGAGTACCCACACTTGGCGCCAGAGCACACATTTCACTTGGATGAAACCTGTCATGATTTTGAAGGTTTCAATCAGGTCCCCATTTAGCCGCCTTCTTTTTAGTTTGAAAAGATCTAGACTCAGCAATCGTTCCTCAATCGACCTACTTGATTGCCCTACAGTCATACGAGTATTAGAGCGTTGAACACCTTCAAGCTTGGCAATATCGTTTTCCGAATAACGTGACCATACTTGAACGCAATACTCAAGATGTTGTCTCACACCGGCTTTGTATAATTGTATGAAAACCTCTGGGGACCTGCAGGATAAAACTGATCGAAGGCAAAATATCTCGCTCCCAGCGCGTTGAGCAGCAGCTGCACATTAAGCAGCCCATTTAAAGTCCGCTGAAACCTCTTTATCTAAGTCAGAAACTTTCGGTGCCCCATTTATCTCATGTATACCATCTGGTACAGCAAACACTAGCTTCTTAATGAGTATAGACAAGTGATAGATTTTAGTGAAATTAACTGGTAGATCCCATGCAGCAGACCACTTGATAACCTTTTCTATATCCTCAAGAAGATGCTGTTCATCCAGTGATCCGATAAACTTGACATCATCCGCAAAAATATAGCAAGGACACCTAAGCGACGCTGCTAAATCATAGATGAAAATAAGGAAAAGTAGCGGTCTGAGTACAAAACAACTTTTAATTTCGATGAATACATACTTCCTATCCTGACGCGAAAGAATCTTTCGCTCAAGAAGCCTATTATCCATTCTTCAGAAGATCATCGATGCCCATATAACCAAGTTTGTTTGCAAGCAATCTGTGGTTTACCGAATCAAAGGCCTTGCGAATAGTCCAAGTAAAAAACTTCAACTTGTTGGCCTTTATCTAGCCTCACGGTGACCTTATTGAGAAAACGCAAGAGTTTTGTTAGGCACAACTTTCCTTTAAGGAAGCCGTGCTTAGCAGAATTTAGCAACGAGTAATCAACTAGATAGCGACACATCCTATTCATAATAAGTTTCTCCATGATTTACATAGGATGCTAGTAAGACATACAGGTCTGTACTTATAAACTGAAGATCGACTGCCACCTTTATTTGATGGAATTAAATTAGCCAGCTTCCAAATAATCGGATTATATTCATGTTGCAATTAAGCGTTAAAAAGACGACCCACAAGTTCTGCTAGTATTGGCGCCAAGTTTTTTATAATTTGAGGGTGATTGTAGCCTGGGTCAGCAGATTTATGGTGGTTGGTTGATGCAAGAGCAAGTTTAACCTCATCATCAGTGAAGGATAACTCCTCGAGAGGAGTAACGATATCACGCCTTTTGATGACTGGCATGTTAACCGGATCTATTTAGCGATTAAGCCTCTGAAGAGACTGGAAATGTTTGAGAAAGGACGAAACCTTTTCTGAATCTAAGACTATTTAGGGTCCGTTTTCCTGCTGAAGGTTGCCAATCCAATCGCGCGTTTTGCCTTTGGATTGGGCATAACAATAGTAACGCTTTGGGTACTGCTTTATAGTGCGTACCAACCGTGATACAAAGTCGCGTTTTGCCTTGCGTTGGATTCCCGCAGCTTATTTATGACCATTTTATACCTTGTCCAGGACCGTTGTGTCTGAGAAGCTTTGTAATTTTTTCAGGCACGGTCCGCATTCGAATCACCGGTCGCATCGCTGATGTCCACTAATGTGGCTTGTTGCGTTGATTGACGTCCACCAACGGAGCAAACCTATCTTGCAAACCTATCTCGGTGTATAAGCTGCCAGTTTGTTGCTATATTATCACCTACATATTGAGACAAGAACTTTTTAGCTTCCTCTGAGACAACTTCCCAGTCTAGACGATTGAAATTGCGCCTCCGTTTAGGAGGAGGTTCGTCATACCTGAGTACTAGTTGGAAGCTGATCACAACGTGATCACTTTTTCCTAGTGGAGTGAGATAATCTACCTGGCGAACCATTTCTTCGCTTGAAGAGATAACGAGTTCCAGGATCGAAGGTGAGCAGCCTCGACGGAACCTTGTGAGCTCATTTACATGTTGACTCATGGCATGCAAGTGAGTCCTCAGACATCTTATCAGATCAGCAGCACTGGTTCAGCCAAGATATATGTGGTTGGTTAAAATCGCCAACTATAGGAACCTGTGACTCAAGCGTGTGCAGCAAACTGAGATTGTCAAGCAAATTTTGAAAGTCCTGAGGTCCTGCTTGGGGGCTCATATAAGCGCATGCTATTATCATTGATTGCTTGTAAAATTGAATGATACATGTGCTAAGTTGGACGTTTCAAGTGCTAAGCCTAACGCTCGATTCTGAAGTACGAAGACCTGGCTTGAGAAAGATAGCAACACCACCTCCGTTGAGTTCACCTGGTCTATCACATCTGACCACAGAATGACTGCTACAGATTGTGTCACAAATATGATCAGTTGCAGATAGACAGGTTTCGGTCAGTGCTATTAAATGCGGTAGGACGGAGAGTTCAGCCCTCTTATTCCGTATATCACTTTGGCGACGGTGTCTCGCGATGTATTCTTACTTATTCCTGCTTGATCCTTGGGCGTAATCCTCGAGGAGTCGGCACGCTTTTTGGTGTGCTACTTAAGAGTGTCAAATCTTCTTCCGCGGCCTGAAATTCTACTGTACCTTGAAGGTCGCTCATCACGATCTCTGGAATTTCAGGGTCAATACGATGACCAACGTTTCCATCCACAGACCCTTACGTGATTTCTATACTTGACAAAGAGCCATTCTTTTCTGTTATAATTTACATCATAACGTGAATTCTTTAACTTTTCGGATTCCATCTTGTCGTCCAGCACGACAACATGATTTCCTTTGATTGCTTCCTTAAAGACAATGTAACTTGCAAAGAACTGGTAACGTTTCGTGTTCAAGAGAAAGAGAAGGCTATAAAACAGTAACGCGCCCAGCTTTCCTTCGACGACATGCTTTTAGGCACCCAGCACTCCGAATTTAAGTATACAGTTCTTACCATTCACATGGTCTTGTTTCTGGATATCTGGAAAGTATGTATTGGCCGACAGTTTGGCTATTTGAACTTATGAGCATTTCGAGCGTATGTCATCCTTTCTTCAAGCCTAACTAACGCTCTGGTAGGGAGTATTGAACATATTCACCTTTTAGCAATTTTCCACTCTGAACACAAGCATTCGTTTTTGTATTGTTTGCTATATTTGAAAAATGCTTGTATAATACACATTTTGGCGGTTAATATGTTTTCGATCCTTCAGACTTTGTCTTCTTTCGTGGTTGCGAAGTTTGTTCGCGATACTTCATGTGGGAATTGTGATTAAGGGACCCTCCAACATTGTAGCGCATTATGCACCTTGGATTCCATCTCTTGGATTTTTCTGTGTGGATTTGCTCGCTATCTTTGAACTTCACTTGATCTTTTGTTGTATCTTTTTTTGAATATTGTGTAGTGCAGTGTTATGATTTTGGAGCGAGTTCCGGCTGACGCAACACTCACAAAAGTGAGAGAAGACGATTGACAGAATGCTTCTTTTATTTACAGCTCATTTTTATATATATGTACAATTAGCCAATTAGATGAAGCCAAGCTACTATATTGATTCAAATCGGCGAGCTATGTTCAATTGATTAAAAACGATAAATACTTCCAAAGCAGTGTGAGATTTGGCTTGCCTAGATTGAACGACCTTGACACCTCTTCTTGCGAAAAAAAGACGTTCACCTTCGGTTTATGTACGCCTTGTTTATTGGATTGATTTAAAATGGTTGAACCATTGTTCTTCTTCGCGTCGGGTATCTTCTTTCTGGTGTCTCGTCTCTGCGATGTTGTTCAGCAAGACGTTTGTCGACTCTTTGTTCATCAGTGCTGATAGGTTGGTCTACTTCCAGTAGTTCATTAAGACTGTGACTAAGAACAGATGGTTTTTCGGGGCAGAGTCTTGTTCGTATTTGGTTTGTGTGCCGAACAATCTGCTTTCCATCGGTCAGGACTTCGCACAATACCTTGCCGCGTCTTCTAGTTACGACCGCTGGTTTCCAAACTAATCCGTGTTCTCGAAGGCATGTAATCCATACGTATTCGCCAGGCCTAAATGATCTTCAGCGATCGCCGTTGCGTCAGTTGTATTGATTTTTCTTCTTCCAATTGGGGATCAACTGTACCGGAGGTCTGGGATGCATTGCAGTGCGACAATTAGGCGACAATCTTGCAGCCAACTGGTTTGGAGTTCTTGATGAAGAATTTGTCTGGCACACAGTTGCAATTTTTGTTAAACGCAGATCTTTCAAAGGCACATTAAGTAGATTTAGTCGTTCGATCTAATCCATTCCAAGCAAATCAAGTTTATCATGAGGAGTCAAGTAAACTAAACCAGTTGCTTGCTCACGATTGAAATCAATCTCACAAGTAAGTTGACCGTCAATCCGCAGTGGTTCACCAGAGGCATTTGCACATTCATTTCCGTGAGATAGACTGTTGGGCAGCCAATCTGCTTCCACGTTGAGCGGGAAATCAATGTGACGTCTGAGGCTGTGTCGATTTACAACGAAACGGTCTTGCCTTGCATTCTCACAGCGACATATTTTCGTCTGCTTGCCAAATCTGCTTTAAAGGCTGCAATGACAGCATTGATTCTGCCCCGGTTCCCATTCGATTTAGGAATATGAATACGGTTTGCACCGGTTCGATAGTTTGTTCTACAATGCGACTCTTTGGGACCAAAGCGCTTGCACCTGCGGCACTTGTAAGTTCTGAACTGACGATATTTCGAATTATGCCAGCCACCACAATTCCAACAGGCACTTTTGGGTTTCAATGACCTTGTGAGAGGACTTTGAGAATTAATGTGTGCTGCTGAGCTCCTGTACACTTGAGGCTCCATTTTCTGTACGGCGTTCTCAATCAACTTGGTATCATGCTTAAGGTTCACCATTCTGTGACATTCGGATGCTATGTCTTGAAGGGTCATTCCGGGCTCGTGCTCCAGTTTGCTCAGAATTCTTGTTCGAACGTCTGCGTCTGCTGGTGATTGAAGACTACAAACGAACATCAAGCATTTGAACTGATTTGGTGTCATCGAACCGAGCTTGAATCTTTCACACTCTCGATTGATGATAGCAGCATGTGTGGTGTAGTCGTCTGTTTCCTTTCTCATCAGTTTGAGACAATGGTAACGAATGCTGAATAAAGATGATTGTTCGTCAAAGATTGTTGTGAGTGTTTCAATGGTTTCGTCAAAGGTGAACTCTCGAGCACATTTTGAAAGAATATAGTTAGTGTAACGTTCGTGTTCAACAGGACCAAGTTTTCTCAACAATAGGCGAACAAGACAAGCATCACCTTGACCCACTAGTTCAACTCGGGAAATGTCTTCGTATTTCTGGAACCAAACATTGAATGTTGTTCCCGATACTGTATCAAAATGGAACTCTGGGATGGATGCTGCGATTGAGTCGATTGATTGTTGATGTGTCTGTTCTTTGGGTTCTTGTTTGATATTCAGCTTCTGCGAAAAAAGCTCCATGAGCTGCTTCTGTGATTTTTTGAACTGCGCTTGCTGTTGCTGAAGTAATGCTTGCATTTGCTCAAAGCTGATAGCCATATCCCGTCGCCAAGTCTGTTGTGTTTTTGGAGCGAGTTCCGGCTGACGCAACACTCACGAAAGTGAGAGAAGACGACTGACAGAATGCTTCTTTTATTTACAGCTCATTTTTATATATATGTACAATTAGCGAATTAGATGAAGCCAAGCTACTATATTGATTCAAATCGGCGAGCTATGTTCACTTGATTAAAAACGATAAATACTTCCAAAGCAGTGTGAGATTTGGCGTGCCTAGATTGAACGACCTTGACATGCAGAATGATTTTGGTCCCCTATATACCTGTGAATGGAAGAGGGGAGAGGTCTCGGTAGCAAAAGGTGAGAGCTGCATGTCCAATTTAATGAAAATTGATGGACAGCAGTTAAATTCGTCAAAAAAGAAAAAATTGGGAAAGAAACGCCTTGTGAGTTTCAAAAAGATTTTCACAATTTTTTGCTGTTTTTTTCAGTAAATATGTAGGGACTTAATCAAAAGGGTAATGCTCTGGAAAGAGCAGCTGCTAACGTTCGTCCATCCCATGTTTGAAGGCATTTACTATAGCTGCGAGACTAATTCTGCGAGAGAGTGTCCCACGCATTACCACACAGGTTCAAAAGAAGTGAGTTCAGAATTTCAACCTAGTGTGCTGTTTACTTAGCTCGGGAAAAACTAGAGGAGATAACCGAAAACATTCATCGAATTTGAGACAGCTTAATAATTTTGACAGCTTTAAATTTTTCTATGAGATCACCCTTAAGGTGCCTCCTCCTAAGTGAGATGTTGGTATTACTGGGTGCCTTCTTACCTGGCTGAGAAGTTACCTTCAAGATCGCAAGGCAACTGTACGTATCGATGGTGTGATGTCTGGGGAAATCGAAGCCACTAGCGGTGTCCCACAAGGTTCGGTACTGGGTCAGGTTATCTTTTTAGTCTACATCAACGACAGTCCGAAACTTGTCACATCCAAAATGGTTCTCTTTGCGGATGATGTTAAACTTTGGATGCGAATCACGTCAAGCGTAGAGTGTTTGCGCTTACAAAGCGATTTGGATATCTTAAACAGCTGGTCGGAGCGAAATAAACTTCCATTCAACTTCCGAAAGTGTAAAATGTTGCAAATAGGCAAAGAGTTCCCATTCTCATACAAACTTGGATCAAATCAACTGGAATGGACAACCAAAGAATAAGACCTAGGCGTATGGATTAGTGGAAGTCTTAAGAATAGCATGCATTGCGAAGCAGTGTACAACCGAGCTAGCCGCATGCTAGGTATGCTTCAGCGTATTTTCGGACATTTTCTCGTGAATCATTCCCCATGCTCATAAATACGTATATTAACCCGGTGATGGATTACTCAGTGCAAGCTTGGTCACCGTGGCTACAAAAGGACATCAAGCTGCTCGAGAGGATTTATCACAGAGCAACTAAAATTGTTGGCTGCCTCCGCAACCTACCATATGAGAATCGACTTGAGCATCTTAATTTGGATACACTGCTTCGCAGACGGGTTCGATTTGATCTAATCCTAACTTAAAAAATAATGAACTCAAAGGAAAACACTCTGAGGCGTCTATTTCGCCTCCGTTCAAGCCATGCCACACGTAATCACCCACTGGCATTTGATATTCACATTCCCACCGGAACTGCCGTCGGTTCTTCTATTCGGTGCGCGTTTGTTTCTTTTGGAACTCCCTACCGTCAGATGTTGTCCAATCATCTAGTGAAAGGATTTTCAGGAACAAATTGGATATATTTATGCGTAGTAATTCCACCCTACATCCCGTTTATATAACATGATCTTTATCCAAATGAATATTTTATCATCATACCGCGACAATACATGACTTTTTTCTAACTACAAAACTGTCGATCTTCCTAAGGCCTCAATTCTTTTTGTATATATATTTATTGTCCTTATACGAAGATCCTGTGGTGTTATACAGCTACGATCTTCTTGATACCATATATTCTTGAATCTTGAATCTTGAGAAAAGTCCCAATGTTATCATAGTCTGTGCATGCCAATTCTCTCAATTATGCGAGTGGCCAGCTTCTGTAACTATTCTAGCAGCATTATATCCTTTTGATAATACGGTCTCCAAGCCTGAATACAGTATTCGAGATATGGCCTTAGTATTGCCTTGTAGAGGGGTAACAGCACCTCAGCTTTTCTGCATGTGATGGCTGAACGTAGTCGAAAACGTTCCCTCCACCCATTTAAGCCGCAGCAGCACATTTGTTAGCAAACTTAAAGTTTGCGAAAACTATGATTCCTAAGCCCATAGTCGATTTTACCCCACGGAACTGCGTGTGGGCTGAGGACGAAGAGATAATCATGTTAACTGCCAGTGTAGTTTGCAAATGACTCGTCACTATGTTAAAGGGAATTTCCAATTTACCGCCCATTTCGTCACCGCTTCTTCGTCATTATTTAGATCGGTGTTATACGCACTACTGACAATTTTTACGGTCGTCAAAAATCAATAACAGGATGAAGCGCAGTAGTTTAGCTAGATCATCTTGAAGATGAGGGAGCAGCAACGGCCCCAAGACTGAGCCTGAGGGAATCCCAC
>JACCGJ010009797.1:0-10403 GCA_013407085.1 Atriophallophorus winterbourni | reverse complement strand
ACATATTACTACTAGTTACAGTTCAACGCCTGGATACCAAAATGGTTGAAGGTATGTTTGGGAAACCCTAAGAAGAACGTCTAACTTCTTTAGGTCTCTTCTCTCTTTGGCACCGTCGTCTACGTGGTGACCTTACAGAAACTTTCAAAATCCTGAAATGCTTAGGCGTCGATGGTTGTCAAATCCTGTTCTCTCGAGCAATTACCCCATCAACTAGAGGAAATACATTGAAGCTCGCGAAAAACCACAGCCGTCTGAATCTTAGGCCACACTTTTTCAGTGAAAGAGTGGTAAGCTTCTGGAACAAGCTGCCTGAGGAACTTATCGCTTGCACACCAATAGGTGCATTCAAAAGTGGTTTAGATACCTCGTGGCATGACCTGTTCCCAGACTTTCTTCCGTGAATATACAGGTCGTCTGTCGAGAGAATAGTCCTTTTTGTTCATTTTGAATTTATATGGTTTTTACCACGATTTAAAAAAATAAAAAAATCCTGTTATATATTGCCTCGTTTTAAATGTCGTTTTAAATGTACGCACCAATTTCCAAAGCTGACTTCTCACCGGCTTGGTGAAGAGAAACTTTTTTCAAAGTAATGTGTTGCTCACATCCTCACCCCTGTCTGTTTGCCGTCGTCACTTTGTGATTCTGTGTCTTAACATCGTGGTTCGTGGTACGAACCCTATATAACAGTGGCCTACAAGCATAAATTTGTTTAGAAACCCTTTTCGATTTTCTCAGTCGCAGCTACAAATTCTGGGACCGAAAGACGGCCCGGAATACACCGAACTTACCATCGCATACGACGAGGATATCAGTAAGGAATGAACCAACTTTGGCACTGGTGGGCGCTCCTTCGAAGCTTTCCACCGACAGAAATTCTGGACACTCGATTGGCTTATCAGCCATTTACAGTCATGTGCCAACTGAACTAAACTGAACTAAACGAGGTGCTTTTGAAATACAACCCGGATAATCCCTTGGGGTCGCGAGGATATCCAAATTAGAATTAGAATAAACGCTTTGGCAGTGGTGGTTGCTTCTCTGCAGCTTTCCACCAAAAGAAATTCTGGACGCTCGATTTGCCCGTTAGCCACGTACTGTCCGGTGCAAATGAACTGAAATGAATGATGCTGTTAAAATAAAAGCAATTTCTCTTTACTAATAGGGTCACAGGACGGCTAGAGAAGAGATGTGCATTAAAAACAGAACTCTTTTATTTTCATTATTTACCAGATACCGTGTAAACGTTGAACTACCTAATTTGCATAGCAATTAGAAGGAGTATTCAGGAAATAGCTTACCCCAGATGTGGTCCAAACCTTGTGAAAACTCGCAACAGAAATACCGGATATAAGTTCTTCTGGCAGCCGGTTCCAGAAATTTACCACCCTGTGCGTTGCTTCATTAGGGAATTTTGATTAACTAATCCGACTACATTTTAGCACATTTTGCATTGTGGATTCCATATCTTGGATTTTCTCGTTTAGATTTGTCCCGCTATCGTTGGACTTCACTGGATCTTTCGTTGGAGTTTTACTCTTTTGGTCGTCAAGTGTATTCATACCATTTTTGTTGTATTTTGTGTGGTTTAGAAATGTTTCGTCCACTACATAATTGGTGAGCCCGACAACCGGCAATTTTTCTACATTTGCGATCAAATCGCTGTTGTACCTATTTTATTACTATTTTTTATGTAGCGACCAAATCGTCACTGGGGAATAGTTTCTGTCACGGAAACTAGTTGCCTGCTACAAACCACGAGATTCTTAAACCGGGAGTGACGAGCGTTCACGAATCGATCCGAAATCAGAACAATAAGTCAATTTACGCTGTACTATATTGACAAATACGATTAACAAGCAAAATATAACAAACCTCAACGGTAATCGAATACAGGTTTCAATGCAAACCCAACGCGTCCAATAAACGGAAGTCAAACAGCTCAGTTGAGAGCACAAAAAATTACCGTTTTCCAATAACGGTAAACATGGGTAACGGACAAATCAAAATGTGCGGAAGCCCAAGTGCAGTTAAACAAAGGAACAATGTTCAGGAAAGAAAACTCTCACAGATTTAACATTTAGTTTAAATGTTATTTTTAATTAAAGAACAAACAAAAAATATCACGGGAAAATTATGACACAAAAAACTGGATAAGGAACACGGGTGCAGGGTGGGAAACAAATTTCTCCAGTTCGTTTGATCTTGCTTGACCGAAAGAAAAATTTTCAAGACATCAACGCGGATTCATACAATGTGCATTTGGTAAACCTCGTGACATTGAATAATAAATTTACTTTCGAAACCAAACAGCACTGATCGTTTTCATTCACCGTGACTGAGCTGATTGTGTGAGATGTTGTTTGTAACTGTCTCTCCAATTGTCTCCAGTTCATTCGTGGACATCCTAGACAAATTTCCTTAATTGACATGCCCACAGTCCATCTTCATAACTGTTAAACACTATGTATTTCAGTGAATTGTTATTAAAGTTCTAGTCGTTCCTGCGCCTCAGCGCCGTTTAGCTCCTGACAAAATGTAAGCAGCAAATGCCGAATTCGAACAGGTGCTTCAACTCGATATAATTTACACTTCCAATAGAAGCTGGTTATCAACTCTTCATCACGCTCCCAAGATATCTTCAGGTGATTGGAGACACTGCGATGATTACCGTGTTTTGAACGCTCAAACAATTCTAGTCCCTTATCCCATCCCGCATTTACATGACTTTTCCTTCAGTCTGTGTAGTCAAAACATTTTTTCCAAAATCGACCTTGGGCGTGCTTATCATCGCATCAATATTACCTGGTGCGACATGATGAAATGAAATTTTGTACATGTTTCGGCTGGCATTTTCCAACAGTGATGTTTGTAGGCGATACAACCATTGACCAAGGAATTTGGAATTGCTGATGCTGATTGTTAGCCCAGAGTCCTTTCATGCCGACAAAATACAATTCATTTGGTACAGGAGAAGTTATTTGAAATGAGCTATAATGGATGCATTGTCCGCAAACTGGTCACGGATTAGCACATCCATTACCTTGTTTTGTGCTCTCAACCGGTTCATATTAAAAAGCTGATATTTGGGACGTCATCATAATTTACTGGGATCACGGACCAGGCGTTTTAGTTTCCCAGGTTCAGAGCTTATCTTTGTTATTTAATAATACGTTTCGCTGGTGCAGGAAAACACACTATACTTGTCGGATTATTCCCAATTCTCATGCACGCATTAAGGCTAGCAGGTTGTGGTGAGACGGCACATTATTGACTGGGGCTGTCCTGGTTGGGGCGAACGATAGCCCTCCAATGAGATGTGACAATCTCTCCAACCGTCGGAAGCAGCACAAGGCGCTGAGTTCTACGTCAGTCTAACCATAGCTTTTAACCGGTTTCTGCTGCTTTCCGTGTCATTATCCATGGAAGCGGAAGCAAGTGCACCCTCTCCACGACACCCTTGAAACTAAAGGAACAGCTAGGCTGATACATTTGGACAACGAAACCTTTGCAGGAATTGGCAGGATTATAATTCCCTAATCGGTCACGAATATTTTCCATCACAGTTTAAACGTGTTTTGCACTGGTTTGTTACACAAATGTTCGTACATTACATGTATTTTACACCATATTTTGCGTGTGCTTGCAAAAAATAACTTCATAAAAACGATTCTTGTCGCGAATATTGAAGACTAAAATGGATGACCTTAAAGATTGTTGTCTTTTTCAGACCGTAATACTTGACTTGATAAAAACCACCAGAAAAGTTCTTTGTGCTTGTCAGGTACAAGATTTGCAAAACCATCTAGGAAAACACTTCGAATTGTGATATGTGATCCCGTGCTCACTCCAGCAGGTTAACCCCTCTTTTGTTAAAAACGTTGAATATGCAATATCATTTATATCTTTTTGAATCTATGCTTTATTCACCTTGAAATGAGCAATCCAATAGCGAATACAGACCAGAATTCGTGAAATAAACTTTGAGGAAATGCTGGTTGCACGCCAAGGAATTTGATTTCACATCGGTTGGGAGGGAGCTCCCGTTGAACGGAACGCCTTTATTATCGTTGGCGCTGAGGTCAGAATTCCAAAAGTGGTGAACACATTCATTGCCGCGAAGATCAACAAGCACATGCGATCAAGCACACGACATGCCATCTTCCACTCCTTGGAAATGATCGTTTCATAATCCTTACGATGCATACCGGTTGTGATGTATCGCACTTCGTCTAGCAGTTGTCTTAGTTTGCGCAATATATTTACCTTCTCCAGGAGATCTTCCTGGTCTGGCGGTAAAGTGCCTTGGTTTGATTGATCATCTAGAACAAAACATATCGTTATGTAATCCACAGTTTGTTCAAAATTTCAATGTGAACGAATGATTTACGTATGTTATTAGTTTGACTTTTTCGAGTTGTAGAAACAAATGATACCCGTAAATTAGTTAGACGGATCCGTATTATGGCTTTGAGTGATACTCTTCGAAACGCAATTAACTGCTAACCCGAAACCAGCAAAGTACATGAGTTTTGAGTTGAATTCAATCAAAGTGAACTCAACATTTGTTCTCTAGAACTCATGAAAAATGCTGGAATATAAAATAAGAAGCCAAACTCGAAAGTGGATAAAAGTACGAAAAATTGCCTGGCGACAGCATCGGCAAAACGCATCACCAGAAACCTGGAATACTTTCCGTTTACTGAGAAACAAAGTAAACAAATTTTTCGATCAAGACAAGCTGTATATCCAAAAACGTATATCAACCTTGATAGACCTCAAACCTGATAAATACTTTAAATGATGCCATAAGTGAAATAAATGTCACGACAAAACGCGTCCTTTAAACATCATTTAATCTCAAAACCGGAAAGTCTACTGGGGCTGCCGAAATAACCTCAGTAATATTGAAGTAATGTGCGAATTTGCTATACCAACCACTCACATAACTGTTCAAACATTTGCAAATAGTTTAATTCCTACAGATTGGAAACGCGAAATAATTTCTACTATTTATAAAGGTGGAGATCAAGCCTCATTGTTGACAATCTAATGAAACATTTTGAAAATAATCAGTTACTTTCGGCAAACAGCAAGTGTTTTAGATGGAATTATTCCTGTTCACCGAATTGACTGGAAATGCTGGATGATTGGACACTAGCGGTAGATAAAGGGCAAGGAATACACATCTTCTACCTTGATATCTCCAAAGCATTTAATCGTGTTAACCATTCCCTACTACTGTAGAAGCTTGAAAGGCTTGATATCACCGGAAAGTTGTTGAATTGTTGATGGTGCGTTGTCCAAACCAATCGCAGCAACTAGCGGAGTTCCTCGAGGTTCAGTTCTTGGTCCGATCCTTTTTCTGGTTTATGTCAATGAAGTACCGGAAATTGTTCGATGAAACATTTCGTTATTTGCGGACGACATAAAGATTTGGCGCAGCATTCGTGGTCCAGAAGACTGTCTGTAATTCCAAAAGGATCTTGATACGCTTCACAGCTGGTCATTAAAGAACAAACTGCCGTTTAACTTCAACAAATGCAGGGTCGTGAATGTAGGAAATCGAGTAGAGTTCGCATAACGTATGGTTTCATATTTTCTTGAAAATTACAGTGAAGAAAAAGGTTTGTTCATCTATAGAAGCTCCGGTTTAAAAACCTCACTTCAAACTAACACTGCCTTGAAAAAGCGACACGTGTCCTAAAACGGCTATTTGGGAAATTTTCGCCAAAGATATTCCGAAGGATCTTGAATACATATTTGAGGCCAGTCATGGAATACGGCGGGCAGTCATGGTCTCCGTGGCTCAGGAAGGATTTTGAACTTATGCAGCGAATCTTTCATCGCTCAACAAAACTAATTCTCAGCATCCGAAACAAGCCCTATAAATAAAGGATAGCTCATCAGAATCTGTTCTACTTTTCCCGTCGACGATTAAGAGGGGACTTCATCCTACTTTACAAAAATATGTCATACCCCGAACCATACCTCACAGGATTTATTCACGCGAAGGGATACGAGAAATTATTTGACCCATGAATATGTGCTGGTGTAACCACATTCCTGCTTGAACTGTAGAAGGTATTTTTATTCCGTCCGTGTCTGTTTTACTTGGAACAGTTTACCTTCTACGGTTGCTCACCGTACTAGCTTGTATTAATCTAAAACAAAATTTTTATTGTATTATCCGTTTCTCGAACACTTATATACTGCTTATTCTAATTCCTTAATCATTTATACACTCACATTTCAATTTTTACCATCCTATGGTTGTTGTTAAGCTCGTTGCTTTTTAGACCATTGGAAACCTTAAATTATATCGAATTACTTTGACATGAGACGTAATCAAAAGTAAATGTGAATCTTGAAGTTAACTTGATTTTTGTTGAACTGATGACTCAAATGATTTCATAAAAAAGCAGCTGTTAATCGTGTGACTGGAATGACTTGACATACAATCTAACAAGGATACACGCTTCAGAAATTGGGTCTAGCCAATCGCAATTAAGATTGAAGTCGTCAGAAAGAGATTTGATCTCATTTACTTTGATGCTCTTTTCAAAATTCGGCAATAATATATCATGGCTGATCTACTTTCAATACCGGAAAATCTTGTATGAATATAAACTAGATACACCATTCCGCATACCTTCTATGAGTATCGTTTAATCTGTTTAGCTCTGAACATTTATTGATAAACCAACACTCAACCTACCGCCTTCCATCTCCCCTGAGGATTTTTCACTGAAGTCTACTTCTCTCATGATTGGTTCAACTTGCTGGAACAACCGACCGATTTGTGAAGTCTCAGCTTCGCTCATGCACATTTCAGCGCTGCGTTTCGCGCGAAATATTGGTCGAAATTCATCGTCCATACCGAACACATTCTTGACAGGAGCGCTTGACGTTTCCGGTGGTTTAAATGGCTTCCTTTTTAACCGAGAAGCGTTTGTCTCATTGGAGGTTTTATTCACCCGGAAGCCATCGTGATCAGGCGATTTGTCGATGTGTAGCAAACTTGCCAGCCATCCGTTGATGAAGGTACTGATCTTGGATTGCGAATAAATAAAATTGTCAGCGCATATAAATAGCAAAAGAAATAAGGCCTCACCGTTCATCACATTCATTCATGGAATAGATGAGGCTTATCTGTGAAAAACATGCGAAATTCAATCGTAAGTAACCGTATTTGACCACTCCATGCCTACTACCCGTTTGCCTATCAATTCTACGTGGGAATTAAGTAATGACAGCCGAATATCTAGTCTATCCGTTCGGAACATATCACCTGTAAATCATGATAAATCGGAAAATATGCCTCGGCGTGCTGTAAATTTGTTATGTATACCGATCTAGGCTTCTACGAAAGTAAACACAACACCACCGTATATCAAATACATGAACTGACAACTGGGCCTTCAAACCGGCCGTGCATAAAAGTAATTTCTCCAAACGGTTTCATCCGCTTTTCCAATAAATTTTAACGCGGGCTAAATGCATCATGTTTTCGTATCAATTGAAATCAAATTTGGACGCGCAATTTTTGAACGAATTACGAGATACCGTGAAATGTTGCAGTGAAACCGATTGGAATATGTTTGGGACCGATCGTGTATTCCTAATGCAAAGAAATGTGAGTGCAATCGGTTAGAGTACTTTTGGGTAACATTTCACTTCTGGCACAGAAGCTTCGTCAGACCAAGGTTGATAGTCAGGACAGGGAACATGATTAAGTGGTAGTCAACCCACCACCACTTATTTGACCTTACCGCTAAACAGCCTTTAGTACGCCTACAGTGTGTCAAGTCTCGTGGGAATGACCAGGATCAGCGGTCCGTTTTCCTCACAGTGTGTATCCACATCAATCTGATACAAGTGAACACGGTCAAGGTCAGTAGAAACGACTGCCCACATACGTAAAAGTACATAACTAACGAGGCGAAGGCTATTTTGAAGAAAAACAAAAATCTAATTAACTAGTAGGTATACGGTGAATAAAAACTATTTAATTTCGCATCAAGGTGGTGGGCTGACTACTACTTAATCATGTTCCCTGTCCTGACTATCACCCTTGGTCTGACGAAGCTTCTGTGTCAGCAGTGAAACGTTACCCAAACACTACTCTAACCGATTGCACTCAAATTCCTTGGCATTGCAGTGAAACGTTTGCTGAAAACAATTTTGTTTACAGCATGGTGAATAAATTGGATCGTATGTGGAAATTCTCAATCTTGATGAACAAGAAATATCGGTCTGTTGAACAATTTCGACTTGATGCAAGGACATTTTCGTCATTTTTTTAAATTTCTGGTGAAATTTTTTGTAATTGCTGAAACTTCTTGTTTACGAAAAGCCAAGTTCTTTTTCTTCTGCTGCTTCAGAATTATTGAGTATCGAGAGATTTAGTGACGAGTCGGATAGTTCAAATCATGATCTTCGAAGTGATAAGAAGAACTCTCACCCCGACACAGCATAGGAGCACGAGATGTCAAAAATCGTCTCAAGCCCAGAAGATTGGGCGTTTCGGAAAAACGGCATGTTAACAGGTTGACTGACAAACTTCTCTGGATCAAGAGCAGGTAGAATAAAATTCGAATTTGAGGTTTGCCTACTGTGCGTTATTGAAGAGGGCTCGAGTTGAACCCTTAGTGCAAATCGTCTGCAAAAGCAGATCGAAGTGAGTTCCGGTGTAGACACAATTTAGGTCTATGTTTTGATCAATTGTTTTGCATTCACGCATTTCAAGCATTTTTCCCGTAAATCATTCCCCATGCTCATTAATACGTATATAAACCAGGCAATGGATTACCCAGTGCAAGCTTAGGCGCCATGGCTACAAAAGGACATCAAGCTGCTCGAAAGGATTTATCACAGAGCAACTTAAATGGTTGGATGTCTCCGCAATCTACAATATGAGAATCGAATTGGGCATCTTAATTTGGAGACACTGCTTCGCAGACGGATTCGATTTGATTTAATCCTAACTTACAAAATAACTAACTGAAGGATGCACCCTCTGAGAAATCTATTTCACCTCTGGTCAAGCATTTGATATTCCACATTCCCGCCGGAACTGCCGTCGGTTCTTCTATTCGGTGCGCGTTTGTTTCTTATGAAACTCCCTACCGTCAGATGTTGTACAATCATCTAGTGAAAGCATTTTCAGGAACAAATTGGATATATTTATGCGTAGTAATTCCACCCTATATCCAGTTTATATAACATGATCTTTTTCCAAACGAATATTTGTTTTTTCCATCATACCGCAACAATACATGACATTTTTTGTAACTACAAAACTGTCGATCTTCCTAATGCCTCCATTTATTTTGTATATATATTTATTGTCCTTATACAAATATCCTGTGGTGTTGTACAGCTACGAGCTTTTTCATACCATAAATTCGTGAATCTTGAATCTTGAATCTTGAATCAAGCTGTCTGTGTGTGTTATATGCTCGTTGTGTAGACGTGACCAATGGAGGCTCGATTGTGTTTTTGGATTCTTGGTTGAAATTGATTTACCTTGAAACAGTTGATTTAATAGGTCAATTTCATACCGTTGACATATGAAGAGTATGCACATCAGAGGCGGGATTACGTTGAATTAAGTTTATTCAAATGTATCATAATGACAGTAAAATATTTACACTTGACGTGAACCCAACAGATTGAACATAATCCACCCTCATTATGAGGACAGTCTCCACACAACGACACGAAGCCTGGTATCTGAAACAATCACGAGTGGTGGATTCAGGTATCTTCTTATTCTTGTTGCTATATCGGCAAATCTTGTTCACTGGCGGTCTTGATGTCTGCATCTTCTTGGTGTGTTTGCGTAACTTTTTGTGTTGTCAAGTGGAGTGAGGAGGATAGCTTGTTCGGATGCATGACTGACAATGAAAGGAGCAGGAATCTGTCGTGCTGATTTAGCTCTACTCGTTTTATTGAGAATGCATGTCGCAAAATAAAATTCCAGGCTTGGCATCTCATCCCATTTGTCATGGCCAATCCGACTCGTCGCGTGTTCAAAAGGAAAAAGCGCCTCAGCAAAGAGAAGGGAGGGGAGAGGGGGGAAGGAGAAGGGGGGTAATCCTTCCGGGGTCTGCCCGAAAGGCCTAATCTCTTAGATTATATCGTATACCAAGTAATGTGTTGCTCACATCCCCATCCCTTACACACCACTACCGGTTTCAGGCTGTTTTGCCATCGTCAGGTGGAGACAGTAAGATCAGGTTCAGTGAGCCTTGAAACAGTGGATTAAAGGTAAACAAGGTTATACTTGTATGCCAACTGTTATATAGGGTTCGTACAACGAACCACGATGTTCAGACACAGAATCACAGTGATTCTTGGTCAAGCACTCGAGCCGCTGATGGATGACCAAAGTAATG
>JACCGJ010009796.1:0-12043 GCA_013407085.1 Atriophallophorus winterbourni | reverse complement strand
CTTTCAAATTTTTCTACCACAAGAAACATATAATCCTTTGTACCTCTGTTCACTGATTTTATGTTGAAATTTGGCTTTTCAAACAACCATACATCTTGAATTTTGAATCTTGTATCGTTGAATCTTGATCTTGTATCTTGAATCTTAGGGTGTTCCCTGTAATAACAAGCGTTTTGAAAAGACCCTCCGTTAACGTAGTCAAATACCTCAGTTAGATCAATTAAAACAGCTTATAATTTATTAATATGTTCAGGACAATTTTCGAAACTTGTCTCAGACGCTTAACTCTAGTAGCGTCGGAAATTCTGGACAATATGTTTTGTTCAACGCATTTGGTGCAATATTTATTGAACCAGCGACCTAAAATCCACCGCCATTCGGGATGAATACGACCGGACTTTTGAGTACTATCAATATTCTACAACAACCTCTGCCTGTTGCCTCCAGTCCATTCTTGATGAAGGCATGACATTATAATCAAGATATAAGGTGGTAAATCAATTTAGGAGGTCCACTATAACGTTTACTCACGTGCCTTAGATTATCGATATATATATATATATATATATATATATATAAATATACTATAATATATATATATATATCATTAGATAGTATATATTATATATATATATATATTATATATATTATATATTATATATATCTATATATCATAAAACCCAGGTCATGGAAGAGGCAACACTTAACGTATTAATGGGAGGAACGTAGGATTGAGGTGCGGGTGAGGGAGATATCAATAATGAGGGGGAGGAATGGGGGATGAAGGTGGTGTGATTATGCTAGGGCTGACAAAGGTGGATAGCGAGAGGGGAAGTGGATTAAGTGACGAGCGAGTTGGGAGCGTTTGTGGATATCGAAGAGAATGTAGGAGAAGGATGAAGTAGTTGAAGGGGGAGGATGTTTGGGGGAGGGATAAGGTGAAGGTATGTGTGTAGGGGATAAGGTGTTTTTGGTGGAGGAGGAGTAAGAGGCAGGGTGGGAGGGCAGGTGTAGCTCGGGAGGGGGAAGAGGATCGGAAGTCAACGTGGGGAAGGATGGAGGACAAGAAGGAGGTTGGGGCGGGATCGAGGGGGCACAATAACAAGAAACAATAGTTGTTGAGAGGCGGGGGCAGGGGGGAGTGTGAGGGGAGAAGGAGAGGGTAGGGAAGATGAAAAGGAGGGTGTGGAGTGTTAGGAGTGGAGGAATGGGAATGTAAATGACGGGGGAAATGCGGAGTGTTATATAATATATATATACCTATTGTTCGACTCTGTGTTTATTGTAAAGTTAATTACTTTTTCAGCCATAAATCTTCAATCTTGAATCTTGAAACAGAAAAAGCAAAAACTTGAATGTTTAATAAAGAAATGCGGAGACTTGTGCACGTGAGAAAAAAATCACGAAAGTCTTATAGTGTTACATAGCAAGTAATCAATAGTGATTAATACAATATAGTCAGAAATTATAGTACCGAGATCAAACTTACATCGTGGGAACAATAAGCATCATGGTTATTAATGTAATCCAATTCCGATCGTCAAAATATCTTGAAGTACATTCGCAAAAGAACCAATTTGTTCTGCACGATTTCGAATCTGCTAGGAGATGAAAGCTCTATTGAATCAAATTTGGATAATGCAGTTACTTCGATGCTTAGCATGCAGCTGTTTATTTTATGGAAAATGAGGACATTTCATTCGAAGCGGTGTCTGAGTCGTGAATATCGTGGTCGTCCAAGAGATAAATAGGAAAACCTTGCCATGCCGAAAAGCACTATGTCCAGACTGTATAAACTCTGCCTTGCTGAATATGATTACAAATATTGAGTCAACCATTATTAAAAATGACTCTGCTCTACTGGCGCGATCTACCGCCCAACAAATGCTCAACCTGTTGTCGAAGTCAACTTATTACCCTTCTTTCGATTCGCCTTATCATTGCCACACAGTCACGTCTTGTGGATGGGAGACTTTACTTCACCTATTGTGACTGATAAACCCTCCCGGGAGACTGATAGGAAGTCACCATTTATCTATCAAGTGACCAAACCCACTCGTTTTACCAGAACTGACATGCTTTCTATTATAACGAATTGTTGATTGAGGAAATATCAAGTAAACATCCATTGAGCAAAAAGCGACCACAAATTTTGATGGATAAATTTTTGTATTATACTAACTACTCCAACCAAGAGGATGCTCAGTTACAAGTGGTCACTGACTGTGTCAGTTTCCATGATGTTTAAGACTAATAATTCCAAATTTATGTTAAATGTCGGTCCAGATTCAAATTGGCCCATTTTTGTTATCTGATGGCATCAGCTAATGCATCTTTGGTTAGTCTCCAGACCGATCCTGCAAAATACCGGAAGAGAATTTATATATGAATGTGTCACACAAATACCGCATTAACTTAGTTCAAACTGATACATCTGTCGAGTGATTTGTAGTGCTACAGAAAATTACGAAATAATTACACGGGGCTAGTGCACCAGGACAAATGTGATCATTTAAGTAAAATCAAGGCTCAATTCCCGGGAAACAATAAGTTGATGTACAAATTCTTTAACAAAAACGAAAATTTCAGTTTTTTCTGCTCCACGTGCCAACAGTACATGTGCCACTACGACATCATAGAAAGCTGCAAATTTTCTGAAATTAAATTATATGCCGATTTCGGAATCCCTGTAATATTTTCCCATGTTTTAATTTTATCATCTCGAAGCTATTGAGTTATTTTTATGGTAACAGTACGAAAAAACCTTTAACTCAACATGGATCGACCGTATCACACCAGAATGCATTGTGCTAAACAATTTCGCAAACTGCTTGCAGCATATTTCAAAAGATTGAAAGATAACTTTGAAATCCATACTTGTTGGAAAGTAGGTATCATGAATCCCATTTTTAAGGGTGGAAGCCGCAGTGATCCCGCAAATTATCATGCAGTCACTCTCTTCACAGTGTTACCCAAGGTGATGCAAGTGATTGTTGCTGATGAAATCATAACGTTTGTGTATAATTTCAATGGTACCTTTAAAGAACAAGATGAAATTCGTAGAGTGCACTCATGTACCTCTAATTTTCTTATATCCAGGGATTGCTGGAGTGGAGCTTTGGATGACGATCACACTTTGGATTTCATTTAATTATATTTCTTTGATGTATATGACCGAGTTGACAATGCTATATTGCTAAACAAACTGTAGTGACTAGGTATTCACACCCGTTTTGCAGTTATGGGGAGCTGTATTTTTCGGGTGCTTGTTAGACAGACAATTACAGGGCAATTTTCAATCAAGTGTGGAGCAACTCTGGCTCCGTTCATTGTCCGAGTTTATTCTTGATGACTATCAACGATATTGTAGAATACGTTAAATCACCATTTCATTTACAATATCACCATTTAGCTTTACATCATCTCCTCTAGTTATACAAGGAAACTTCAAACTGACATGGATGCATTACACACATGGTCAACGACTAATCACTCACTATTCAACACTGATAAGAGCCATGCGTTACGTATTCTCCTTCCTGGCGATCCTATCTATATTCTGGGTAGCAAGACGCTCGCTGTCACAAAGCAAAAGGAGGTGATAGTACAAAATAACTTTGTCTAATATGCTCAGTTTAGTAGAGTTTTAACAAGGAAAACGGGAACTTGAGGCTACTAAAACGTGTGTTCAGAAAAATTGACCAACTTCTTTTTCCGTTCCTTCTTCCGGCGTACATGAAAGAACACTAAGAGGATTCTGTTCCCATTTGTAACCCATTGTTGAAACGTGACAATAATTTTAAACAGACACAGAGACGCATCACGAAGCTAGTCAATCTACTTGGCGAAATCACGTTCGGAGAACTCTACAATATTTTTTTACAATCTACCGTCGCATCCGAGAAGATCTGATCCTCGCATCTCGGATATTGACGGGAAAAACACAAACATGTAAGGATATGCTACAAATCGCAACATACTAAGGAAATCATGATAATCACCTTAAGTTAGCACATGAACACAGTAGATTAAACGGTCGTCGAAAATCCTTCAAAATCCTGCTTGATTGTGCTTGGTGTGCGTCACCTCCTTCTGTCATTTATGCTTCATCAAAAGTTATTTTTAAAGAACGCTTCGACTTCCATTTTTATCACACGATAAGCTATTTTAATTATGCTTTTATCACAATTATAATCTTTGTGATACTGCACGATATCTTACTTCTTTTCCACAGCGTTTTTTGTGTGAACCAATTTGAAGCACATTTTCCATTTAGGTAAATGATGAATATTCTTCGGACACAATGTTTTAACTATCTCATGGCTTTTACATTAGGCCAGTAGTTCTTTCTAATGTTAACATTCCACTATTGACTATTTGGGTATACGTTTTGCTAAATAGTTATTAAAATAAATATTCCAACGGAATAGCAATGTAGTTTCATAAAGCTTTTGTTTAAAAGTGGAGACCCTAGTCTGTCGTTGAATTGTAGACCAGTCACTCTTATTCCTGTGATCAAAATGGTGCTATTGAGAAGATTGAAGAATCAATTAGAGGCGTTTCATAAGAGCAGCATGAAATAACTAATTGGCTTTCATTCATGATGAACAAACTTGCCGATCAGAAAGATTTGCCAGCCTCAGTTGATGCTGTGACTATTAGATTAGAGATAAACGGAAACCAGTCTAAATCTACATTGGCCAAATCTAGCGTTCCACAAAATTTAGTTTTAAAAATTATTGTCATTGATCTGCTTGCTGTATTGCATATTTCCCACGACCTAAACACGTGGGGCGCTGTTGGTACAATTGAGCTAGAGTAAATCTTGAAAAGAAAATTGAATCAGTTAAAATACCGGTACATCCACGTGAACCTCAAATAATTTCAGCGAAGTGTGCAGCTATGCACATCGGACTTAGGTTGGCGATGAAGACGTTTTTTTGTTGACCATGCTTCTATCAAGTCTATACAAACTGATACAGATCTAGGAAGCATTTGTTTCGTAATCATTAAAGACAATTGCGGAATCCTCTTGAAAAGCAACCACCGCCAATCGGGTGTTTTGGACAGTTCAGTGATATTTTGAAATGCTTACTTCTGATATATGCAACAAAATTTATGACTGTTATATCAGGCTTCTTCTTGTATACTGTTTGCTATCGTACAGTCCATTATCAAAATGAGAGAAAACTTAGCTCGAGAATGTTTAGCTGTGTATCTGGTGATGAAGTTCAAACGGGAATAGCTCGTGTGCTTCTATCAAGAAGAACAATAAGGGATCGGATGTTATCCACTAAATTATGCATAAAAATCTTGCCTTAGTGCTTACCGAACTGTGTGCCTACGGCTGAGAGTGGTTCGCAGTAAGTTAAAAGAAGCAATGGTCGTGCCAATACACAAGGGTGGTTGCAGGTCAACTCTTGGGAACTATAGACCTTTCAGCCTGACTAGCATCGTCTCAAAAGTATTAGAACAACTATTGACCGACAAATTCTGTTAGCATCTTAGTCGGCATTCTCTGTTGAGTGTAACTCAACATGGATTTCTTAAGGGTAGATCCTGCCTGACTAACCTTCTTAGGTTTTTCTATACTGCAAATAAAATGCTGGACGAAGGAAAGCGGGTCGAAGCCCTCTACTTAGATTTCAGCAAGGCTTTTGATTCCGCGAGTCATCGCCTTCTAGAGATCAAGCTAGCAGCAAAAGACATACAGGGTAGTCTACTTGCTTGGATAAAAGCATTCCTTACAGGTAGGACATTCATATTTCTGGTTGGATCCACGTTGTCTAGCCAAAACGACGTGATCAGTGGGGTTCCTCCCACTGAACATTAATAGGAGCAAACTCTTGTTAGCACTGGGTGATAAGATTTTAGCCCAGGTGTCGGGAAATTCCATTAGATTTAACGGCGCACAGTTTGTTAAGGATTTGTGTGTACTGGTTAGGGCTGACTTTAAATGGGAGAACCAATGTGCCGATGCGGCTGAACGCTAACGCAAGGTACTTTTTCGGCAGAAATCAGTGCTATCGAGCAGAAGACACGTTGTATTCCTGCAACATTAGAGGGCATTAGTTCGACCGCATCTCGAATATTGTGTTCAGGCATGATGTCCTCCCTTATTGCTATACAAGCTTAGGCAATTCAACTTTCAGCGTTATCCCGTAAATCAATTAAATGCTAGAGTTTTGTTTTTAAACACTATTATACTTCAGCTGACCTCTCACCGTGCTAGTGTAGAGAAAATGGTTTTTACTTTTTCCAGCATCGGTTATAACGCGGTGCTCACTAAATACAATCCGGATAATCTATTTGCTTCGTGATTGTCGAAGAAATGAAACAAATAAGAAAAACGTTTCAGCAGTGGTGGGCGCTTCTCTGCAGCTTTCTACAGATTGGCTCGTTAGTCACGAAATTTTCTGTTCAAACTGAAATGAACTGAACTGCACTCCGACTCGGTTAGTCACAGGTTCCTACGGATGAATCTCGCGGCCAAAGGCATATCTGGTAAGCTTCACAACTGGATAACCAGTTTTCTTCGTGATAGATTCTTCCAGATCCGTGTAGGCGATACTACCTCTGAATTCGCATCAGTTACCAGTGGGGTCCAACAATGTTCATTTTTAGGCCCAATACTCTTTCTGATCTCCATAGATGATCTGGCATCGCAGTTGTCATATCCCGGCTGCATGTTTGCATGATGATGTCAAATTCACCGGATCCAGTGATCGCGGTGATTTGTTGAGAAATATTGAAAAGGTAATTAAACGGTCGCAGGATGGGTATCTTCCTCTTACCTATAGTAGATGTCATCTGTTGTCTGCAGCAGTCGACAGAATTACAGTAACTGCGAATAACGGTAGTATCGACTTTAAACTTATTAAGAGGCCTAAGGATTTAGGTATAGTCATAACAACAGACATCAAATGGGCTGCGCAATGTGCCTCAGCTGCACAACGAGCTAGAGTAGAACTCTTTAGGTTTAAATCCGTTCTGAAATGTAGAACGCTGGAAATGTTCATCCCTTTATATACGGCGATTGTCAGGCCGCATTTAGAATAATTAGCGCAAGCCCTTAGCCATTTCATCAAAAAAGACATATTACTACAGGGGGAGTCCAACGTCTGGCTACCATAATGGTTGAAGGTATGTTTGGGAAACCCTACGAAGAACGTCTAATTTCTTTAGGTCTCTTCTCTCTTCGGCATAACCGTCTACGGGGTGACCTCAAAGAAACTTTCAAAATCCTGAAAATCTTAGGCGACGAGGGTTGTCAAATCCTGTTCTCTCGAACGATCAACCCCTCAACTAGAGGACATACATTGCAGCTCGCGAAAAACGACAGCCGTCTGAATCTTAGGAAAAACTTTTTCATTGAAAGAGTGGTAAGCTTCTGGAACAAGCTGCCTGAGGAACTAATAGTTTGCACATCCATTTTTTGTTCATTTTGAATTTATATGGTCTTTACCCCGATTTAAAAAAAACAAAAATTCTGTTAATAATGCATCGTTTTAAATGTCATGTTTTAAATGTAGACACCAATTTTACATAGCCAACCTCTAACCAGCTTGGTGAAGAGAAACCCTCTCCGATTTTCTCAGTCGCAGCTACAAATTCTGGGACAGAAGGACGGTCTGGAAAACACCTATACCGTTCTCTGCCGTGTATCAGTTTATGATAAATGCGTCAAATACACCGAAATTGTGTTACCATCTGATCAAGCCCTACAGTGTGACGTATGCGACAAGTAAGAACACGTGAAATGCGCACTAATCAACCTGGAAATGTACACGGTGATACAAAAAACCAGTCAGACCCTGTATACTTTCTGTGTGTCGCTTGTTGCGCGCGACACCGACGTGATAAACTAGCTCGCGAAAAATTGCAAACTATTATGGTCATTCCACTTAAACGGGTGCGCTCTGCAAGTTACTCGATCGTGGAACCATCGATTCCACTGGTGTCTAATAACGTTGGCGAAAGCACCACTCCCACCAAGAAGCGCTGCACGAACGCCCGTTTTCAGCAGAAAGAGGTTATCTCGTCACAGGAAGCACGCATAAAACTGCTCGAAACGAAGTTCGCGAGCTGTTCATCACCACCTCGTTCTTCTAAAGACAATATACGCCCAAAGATTGCCACCAAGCTTTTCTACTCCGAAGTGGTTGCTGCGCCACATCGTGCGCCTATTGATCCGTCAAGTCAAAAGTCGAAGCACTCCAGTGTTGCTGTCACCAAATGGCAAAACCACCAATCATGCTCTGACTGTTATCTGCACCAACGTCCCCGAGGTAGAATCTCCGTGCTTCAAAGCACGTCAGGCTGACGACCAGCAACAATGGGTTAACATATCTAATCTGATCAATATCAACGCAGAAGCAGTAGCTCTTCCACGTCTATCACGACATACACGTTCACCCCATGAAGGTGAACCCAGACTGCTTCGGGTAACGCTTCCATCACTTGATTGAGTCGAGTCAGTTCTACTATCCGCACATATGCTAACGGGGAAATCGCCTGATGTACCTTGGACTGAACGCCAAATCAAAAAAAGCGTTTCTCACGACTGGAAAACTTACAATGATAAGCGTAGCGTGTTCGTTTATGGTATTCCAGAATTAGGAAATCCCGACGAGTCAAAAAATTCTAGCCATGTAAGCGATCAGTGGCGTTTCATCCAACAACAGATTCAGTTGACCGACACACTTACGATATATTTAAAACGCCTACCACAATCCTCAAATTACAAAGGAAATGGTCCCTGCATTGTTAAGGCAACCTTTCAGTCTGAAGACATGGTCCCCATTGCCGTCACCAGCTGGTATAATAATCGACGAAACGCACCATCGGAAATTCGTATGCGCTCAGCCTTGGATAAATCACGTGCAAAACTCGTACGGCAAGTGGCAGATGAGATGGTTCCAGCCACCAGTTCCCAAGGTATTTCCATCGCTTCCCCAACTATTGAGCCAAAAAAACCTCCAGTAGCCGATCCCATTGAGATCGGCACAACAGACTCCCAATTACTGCATCAAAAATATTTAAAATGCTGCTATGCAAATGCCCGAGTTTTTTTTGACAAAACATTGTGAACTAAGTCTCTTGAATTTAGCCGAAAATTTCGACCTTATTGCGATAACCGAAACGTGGCTCACCACAGATGTATTATCTTCTGAAATCGCCTTGTCCGGAATGCAACTTTTTCGTATGGATCGTCCATCCAAAGGTGGTGGTGTACTCCTCTACGTTAATCAAGCTCTCTCCTGTGAACTGGTTGATGATGAGAGATTACCCCACACCGATATCCTTTGGTGCCGCCTCAAATTACAAAGAAGTGATTCTGCACTACTAGCCGTAATCTACCGTCCCCCAAACACATCGGAAGAAAGTGACCATTGTTTGCTTACTTGTATCCGGAATTTCTTATCAATGAACTATACCCACATGTTAATTATGGGCGACTTTAATTCACCTGGTTTGTCATCAGGTACCACGGTTCACAACTTTGCAAGAGATTTTCTGGAAGTTATTACCTCTCACCCGTTGTACAATCACGTACTGGACCCCACCCGCTATAGTGGAAGCTCCAATGCATCAACTCTTGATCTAATCTTTACCAATGAAGAGCATATGATATCCAACATGGTTACGTATCCTCCACTAGGTAAAAGTGACCACGTAATCTTATGTTTTTCATATATCTCGTACGCTTATTATCCAAACAATCGTGTACAAAAACAGCGATATGTGACCGATTATCGTCTTTTATCCGAACTTGTCTCCGCTAACAATTGGACTGTGCCCGAAAATTTGGGACTTGACGCCTGCTGGACCGAGTTTGTGACGAAATGGCATGCACTCTTGGATATTTGTACATTCGAAAAGCCATATGCACCGCAGCGCAGAAATGCAGAAATTCGAAGCAGAACTAGAAAAGTAATTGCACTACGTAATGAAGCTTGGTACAAGTATACTACATGTCCCACTCCTTCCAGCTGGGAATCATATCGACGTTTGCGGAACCATAGCGTTTCTCTCAAGCGGCAAGATCGATACTTATATCAACGCAGCCTGACTGATAAGTTCGTGCAGAACCAAAACTCCTGTACCAGCATATAAACAGCAAAAGAAAAGTAAAAATCGGCATACCACCTCTTCAATCTTCGAGAGGGTTAACTGCTACGTCCGTTGACGCAGCGAATGCACTCCGGACGCACTTTGAACCCATCTTTCAGGTAACACAAGGTCCACTACAGCTACGCCAAATTTCAATAATCCCCCACATTTCAACCAATCTTTTTACCCCTGAGATTGTTCATCGAAAAATACTATGCATGCGCCAAAACGCCTCCCCGGGGCTCGATGGGATACACCCAAAAGCCTTAATTGCCGCAGCGCCCATAATCTCAGACTACCTAGCAGCCTTATTCCAGCGTTCTTTGGACGCCACAGAAATACCGCAACAATGGAAAGACGGACTTATCACCCCTATATTTAAATCCGGTGATCGTACAATGCCGAGCAATTACCGCCCAATTACCCTTCTTTCCATTATTTCCAAGATTATGGAGAGTATCCTGGCCGACGCAATAATGAATCACCTGGAAGCAAACAACCTTCTCACATCGGAACAACACGGGTTCCGCAGCCATCGTTCATGCACCACAAACCTCATACTTGCGCGCGATGACTGGACCAAAGCAGTTGATTCCGGCTTGGGGGTAGATGTTGTTTACCTCGACTTTTCCAAAGCCTTTGACCGTGTTGACCATAATATCCTCTTGCACAAGCTCCAGTTTTATAAAATTGGTGGTCCCCTTCTGGCATGGATAGAAAAATTCCTGCAAAATCGAACTCTTCGTGTGCGTGTCAGGCAATCCCATTCGGAGAGCTTCACAGCGACCTGTGGTGTCCCACAGGAATCCGTACTAGGCCCACGATTGTTTCTCATTTTCATCAATGATATCGGGTTAACAATAAAGTCACCATTTCTTATGTTCGCGGATGACATCAAGCTTTGGCGACATCAGCAGACATCAGATGACCACGACAAATTGCAGGCCGATCTAGATGTGCTACACAAGTGGTCATATGAAAATCACCTTAATTTTAATACATCTAAGTGCCATACTCTTTCACTGAAAATTAAATCACCAGTTCCGTACACCCTTGGAGGTGAGCAACTACAAAATGTCGAGAGCGAAACGGACCTTGGAATCATTATGCAGCGGGACCTAGGCTGCTCTCGTCATTGCTGCAAGGCTGCAGGATCGGCAAACCGAAATCTAGGATTTCTCAGACGAGCCTTCGGACATTTTCACGCACAGATCCTGCCACGTTTGTTGACAGCCTATGTTCGTCCATCGCTGGAATACTCTGTCTGCGCATGGAGTCCATGGCTAAAGAAGGATATACAGCAACTGGAGCAACCTCAACGCAGAGCTACCAAGTTTATTCGAGGTTTGTCCAGTACAGCATACGAGGAACTGAGAAGATGTAATCTCTTTTCCCTAAAATACCGTCGTCTGCGGGGAGATCTGATTTTCACATTCCGTGCACTTACCGAAATCAATCATCCATGCAGGAATATGTTTATCTTGTCTCCTCTTGTCAATCACCGTGGACACAATCTCAAGCTCTCACACCAAATCAGCAAGTTAAATTGTCGCAGTAATTTTTTAACGCTTCGAATTACGCGAGTATGGAACGCACTGCCGGCAACCGTTGTAAACTCCCAATCAGTCTCAACCTTTAAACAACGCTTGGACACACATATGAAAGGGTATGTTTATTCTGCGTGACATTTTTTCTTCTGTATTCACACCGATTATAATGCGTTCCAAGTTTCCCACTCTTTCAGACTCACTATTTCCCGTGTCTGGAGTCGATCTCCTACCCTTACAAATGCCACAAGAATCCCGGAAAGGTCTAACACAACCCCGAAGCCTCCCTATTCTCAAGCTACCGCCTAGCGAACTCGGGAAGACGCAACTCCAAAGCGAGTGTGGCCCGCTATAAGTCCTCCCCGCACCCATACTGATTATAC
>JACCGJ010009795.1:0-27184 GCA_013407085.1 Atriophallophorus winterbourni | reverse complement strand
GTAGCGAATACTGATTCGTTAGAAGTTATCCGACACGCTTTCTAACATGGGTGGGCACAAACTCAAACACACGAGGTGAGACATTACCATCCGTAACGAAACACGGCGATCAACGAGTGAGTCAAAGCACCAGTGACCGTTCTCCATGACTAACAGCCAGAGCACCCATGGAACATGTCGAAAGAATTGATATCGCCGAATCGAAAATGAAGATTAAATAGCCTAACGCCAAACTAGCGGCTTTAATAGACAGAGCAAAGCGAGTTTCGATGTGACCACAACAGCCGAACGACACTCTAGTCATGCGCACCAATGAACGAGGCAACAAACTGTGAAGGCCCTTTATGAAACTGACCTGACCATCGCTATCTTCGACCGAAGCACAGAATCGTCGCACATCTTTCTGACACGCCTGGCCCAGCGTAGGATCCAACGTGGTACTTTCGCTCCGCTCGTACAACTCGTGAACAATGCGTTCGTGACAGGCGCGCGACAATGGTGAAACATCCGAGCGCACTCGACTGGGATCATTCAAGCCGTTCGTGTGCAAATAATGCGTGGTCAGCTGAGCGCTAAGACAAACAACCACTGCCGCGGGACCCTCGGATAATGCGGATTGGCAGAAGCGGTGGATATCCGACAGGCAACTGCGGTGCAAACCCACAGAAATGTTGAAATCCTTTAGAGCTGAAAACCAATTGAGCGAAAAAGCGGTAAACAGACGATCAATTCAGTGAGACGAAGTCACATGAATCGATAAACTTATTTCGTGAAAATCGACGCGCAACGTTGCCAAACGAAAACAAAAAACACGAGGAAACTTTTCAACTATCGATTCGATATCGAGCGATATATTGTCTATTATGATGCTGATTATATCGAAGGAGACATCTCACAAGGCACGTGTGACGCATAGTTAGCCACTACCCTTCGGTATGCATGTATGAAAGCACAAGCCTGATCCAGGCAAAGTGCCGCACAGTCATAGACTGCACGTGGGCTAAGATACTGTCAGGTTGCTCAGGCCTAGACAGATATGAGAAAGAACAGAGATATCTTTTATCGCATTAAGGAAATAAGACGCAGTAGTACTGAAGGATTCTTTGGCTACACAAGCAACCAACTTTGAACTCAAGATGCTGGTTGCATCGTGGTTGTTGGCATTCGAAAGAAATGTACTTTTTCCCGGTTGAGGTTTCCGACAATTGATTGAATAGCTTGACAAAACCAGGCTATTGAAGTAAGTTGATAGCACCAAAGTATGCAATCATATAAAACGCAGATAGTACTTATACGATATCATTTCATTCATGTAAAACTACGACAGAAGGTACAACATAGAAAAATTACGCAAAATACGACCAAGTAAAACGCGAGTCGAGATTTCTATTATTGCTGTGTTAAAAGTCGCATTAATTTCGAGACGATTATACGAGAGTGAAAGAGCGATTCTGAACATCTTGCGCTTATCGTGAGTTTTGTTTCCATAGGCTGCACGTGCTAGATTGATCAATACACCAACTCGCGCTCCATTTACATGTTCTGCTGGAACAAACTTTAGGTAAGTCGCAAATAGGCTGCTGTATGTGTAAGTCTCCTTCGGCTGAAGTCGATCATAGATGTACACATCAAGCATACGGGTGATTTCACGCTCCACAGTACATTGTATTTGCATGCATACCATTATCTGTTACACAGAAACAAGGCCATTCGCGGAATCAGGGCAACAATGACTTACCTACAATTTGCAAGTGTCTCACTGCAACGGCACACGCTAGTTCCATTCTTGAATGGTTCTTGTGTTCCACCAAACACTGCAGCAATTCTTGCGGACTGGAACTGTCGGAACATAGTCTGCGCTGAGTAGCATGGCATGCTTTCACTATCATCCTGTCTAGGTTGGGATCCTCCTCGGCCTCAGCACTGACCTCAATCACAGCCTCGCGACAAGCCGGCTTGTTTGAAATGCAAAGCAGATAGTGAGCACAATAAGAGACACATAAGTATACTACTCATTTCAAAAATATACCAAAAATGTATTCCAAAAATAATAATAATAAAATTACCAAAAGATTTACTACCGCGATATCCAGTGATGGTTTGCTAGGATAAGGTAGGCCAAGCACAACATTTAAAAAATGGAAAGCGCGTAGTTAGAATAATGTACCCATTCCTCGTGAGTTCAAGCGGATAGAAGATAAAAATAGGCTCGAAATGGTTCAGAAACATTAACTTAAGGTTTCCACTCTTAAGCCAATGAGTGCAAAGAATTGGGACTCACACAGGCAATCGGATTTGCAATCGTACAGCACCTTTGCGTTGTGTTAAATTTATTGACCACCGGTAGTGAGCTGCATGCTGAAATACGCTAGAATCGCACTACCATTTCCATTTCTATTTTGTTTCTCATAACTGCCTAGGCCTGGGCAATCTGACAGTATGTTAGCCAACGAGGAGTCTATGGCTGTGCGGCACTTTGCCTGGATCGGACTTGCGCTTCCATGCTCGCAGAAGAATTACTTTTGATTAGGCTAAACTACTTATGAGTAGCAGATTCACAAAAACGTGCAAAACAGGATACCGGTGGCGCAGAGATCGTGATAATCAAAAAAGTTTCGCCATCAAGTTACGTGGTAATATATAGTGGCAGTTTATGAGGTTAAACTGTCAAACAAGGGAAACAAGAAAAGTCCTAAGCTAAACTAAAACCAACACATGCATTGGGAATGTAGAAATCTATCTACCGGAAGGATGAGCTTATAAATTAGATATTAAAATGGAAAAACTGAGCGAAAATCCAGGTGAAACAACCCCTATAAGGTTTAATTCTGAATACGCGAAAATAGTTAATTATTCAATGTGCTTCTGAGAAGTACAAATTCATGAGCTTCATGATTTGCTCAAAGCTCATCCAGACTCGACAAAGGAGATTCGATCATAACAAGATGGATATACAACTTTAAATAAAAAGGCAATTTTGAATTTTTGTTACAATACAGATCCTCCGATACGAACCATACCATATAGCCTACTAGAAGGTAGCTTCCTGCGTGAAAGTATTTAGCGATCTGTTGGTAGACGTTTATGAGCCTAAAGACTGACAATTTTTTAATTTTTATTCGTCCCCACGTCACTCGCGATCTACTCACACGATCGATTTAAAATGTTTAATTTTGTGCCGCTTAACACACGGATGGAGCAGCCGATTTTCTTGTTGTCTTGTACTCGGCCAACGCAAGAGCCACAGTCCCATTGGAAATCTCAAAAATCTCAGACCGTGTGAAATCTTTCTTCACTTCGAACGACCAAGCCCCTAATTGTCCGCCTTAAAACAGAGTACAAGGTTAGTGAGTGCTGCGTTTGTCTGATGAAGGTCATCATCCAACCATCTTTTCACCTTATTTAATGAAATAACGAGGACGCGCTTGAAAACGTTTCCTGTACGGAAATATTCCCTAGGTGTTGGGGGTATCAACCCTGATATTCAGCGGAGTTACTAGAGCAAACAAAATCTCTGGAAAAATTTGCGGAGCTACAAGCTAACGTGATTTATACTTTACTTTACATTTGTGCGACTATCTCCTACTGGAGGATGAGTCGGCTTCAATGAAGAGTCTTGGGAATTTGGGTACAAAGCGGCATTCCCAGGAACACTCGGCGTTCGCTCGAGTCAGCTTCTCTAGCCTTTGCACAACCAAGTGCGACCAGTAAAGCAGCAGGAAGTTGCCAGAATGTGGTGGTGTGCACCAACTAACCCTCTACGAGACGCTGGTCCAGATTTTTCCTCGGGGTATTCTCCCGAAGCCGTTCCCGCGGTCGGGTATCCCGCAAGTCAGCAGAGGTTTAAAATCAGGGTTTTCCTTCTCTTAGATGTAATCCCCTCCCAGGCTAACGAGCTCAATCTGCCCGAAGCAAACTGGTTTTCCGGCGCCAGTCACTCGCCATCACCACTTCTCCTGTTGGTAGAAGCAGTTCCGCCGGGATCGGGGAGCCACTCGTGCAGGCCAGAGGCTGGACTTGGTTGTCAGAGGCTATTTGAGAGGCGCATTTTATAGAAAGCGGGAGGTTATACCCACTGCCAACCACGACTATGACATGACATGACATATAGCGTACTATTTATTGCTCGCTAGTATCGGACTCAGTAGAATCAGCTAGAGAGGACATATTAGTTTGGTGGGGTGAATGTAGGAAACGGATACTGGACGAGTAACCAAAATCAACGGAGCAGCGGCGTATTCAATAAAAACCAAATAGCAATATAGAAACGTCGATTCATATCCATGGTACCTGTGAAGTAGCGATGCATTTACAACATCGAAAGAACGCGCTGCCAACGAACAATCAAGGTTGTGCGAAAAATTTCACGAACCAATTCCGTTATTTGTAAACTAGCGTTGAACACTAAGTGGGCTACCCAGTTGAGAGAAGATGTCTAAACAGTCCAAAATAGGATCTATGCGACGGAGCAATGCTAAAAAGGTAGCTGCGCGCGACATGTGATTGATCAGGTTGGTCGTGCCAAACTTGGCATGAAAGCACAAGCCTGATCCAGGTAAAGTGCCGCACATTCAGAGACTGCACGTGGGAGAAGATACTGTCAAGTTGCCCAGGCCCAGATAGATATGAGCAAGAAAATAGATATAGCAGTGAGACTTCAGCGTACCAAAATTATCCAACAGTGGCTTACAAGCGCAACTTGTTTAACATTCTACCACTGTTTCAAATGCACGCGGGTCCTGATCGTAATATATACATACCTGATGAGTGCAAAAGTGCGAAACCGGTGGTGGGGTGTGATGGAAATGCTTGAAAATGCTTATTTTTGACAAGTGCTAGTTTGCCAGGCTGACCCAGCAAATCGCTACTTTCACATCACCGAGGTAGCAGACGTTTGTTTTTCTCATATAAGATTCAAAAGTAGGTCAAGAAGCACGCACCGGATAAAAGTTCACACTGCACAAGCGCGAGACATTTTCAACATGGTCGACACCAGATCGATATACCAAAGCAAATGAAGCAAGCTGTACAAAAGAATAGAACTTGAAAAATAGCGACCGGCATCCATCTTCATGTTGCAGAGAACATGATCACAAGCCTAAATAACAACGAGGCTGCTTGATCTCGCTTTCAGACGAAGTAAATTTGAGTGACGGAAATATTTCAACTAAATGAGATTATTCGATCTATAACCGATCGTTCTCAGTTAAGACAGAAAAAACCACAAGGATGTTGTTGTGCTGATGCCGCTCTTCACTTCCAAAAAAACTTGATTTAATGCGTTTCCCCCCCGAGTTTAAGATACCTTATCTAGGCTTGTCTGTGCTTCGATTGATGCCGCCGGTTTTGACTTCCATCGGCATCAATCAATTAAAAAAGTTAATCGTTTTAGTTGTGCATTTGGCACTTGTTACGGGCGCAACGGATGCGCTATTGTGCAGCACTTCTGCATTGCTCAGGTAATACCTTGCTAAACTGATTCGCAACCCGTAGTGAGCTGCATACGGAAACATGCGAAAGTCTCACTGCAATTATCTCATTTTATATCCGTGTTGGTCATGTTCACTCTATTGCGACAGCGCCGCCTGCGCTGGCTTGGTCATGTCTACAGAATGGAAAATGGTCGTATTCCGAAAGATATACTCTACGGTGAGTTGCAATTAGGAAGTCGACCATTGGGCAGACAGCACTTGCAGTACAAAGACGTTTGCAAAAGAGACATGAAAGCTCTTGACATTGACCCGGCGAGTTAGGAAGAACTTGCTCTTGACCGCTCACATTGAAGGCATCGTGTAAAGCGTCGTCTGCAAGCTGGTGAGGAGCAGATACAGATCTTGGCTGCTGATCGCAGATCACGCCGCCGGCGTGCAACTGATGCAATACAACAGAGTTCTGACTATCGTTGTTCCTCCCGAATCGGACTGTTTAGTCATTCAAAAAGCTGTAGAAGATGAAAATTCAAATTGTGATGTACATCCATGGTCGACATCGACCGAAGGAGGCCAACAACATCCGTCTTGGTTTGGACAATGTAACAGTAGCTTAGTAAACGCGCAGTTTCTGACTACGACACTGTCGGGAATCCAGACTTGCGATTTCATGGCTAATAATAACCGGCGCAACGCTATTCCTGATAAAGATCATATCCGATTGAAGCGCGTAACTTCAAGGATGATTCGGCATCGAAGAGATGCTAGTTTTGTCTTCGTTCGCTGACGTCACTAGCGTTGCACACAAGCCCTATGGCTTATACAGAAAGAAAATAGAAATGGTAGTGAGACTCCAGCGTGTTTCACCACCATTTCTATTTTCTTTCTATTTCTTTTGTCATATCTGTCTAGGCCTGGGCAAACTGACAGTATCTTAGCCCATGTGCAGTCTCTGACTGTGCGGCACTTTGCCTAGATCAGGCTTATTTTTTCGCATCTCTATGGTTTATACGAACGTTAGACACACGGGAGTAGAAACCCAATAAGGTAAAACAATCACGATCATGAAGTGATCATGTTTAGAGAGACCGGGTCCGCAGTATTCTCTGAAACTGAGTTCGAAGTCTGAAGAATGCCTGGCTATTCCGAAAAGGTGTCTCCGTGTTGTGATAATTAACGACAAAACTTAGGTCGATACGCTTAATTATTTACGGACATTAAGCTGAGAGAATCGACCCGCAACGCATTGCAATCTGGTATTCCAACCACCATGTTGAGCTGATACCTGAAAACTCTCGTGTATGAAGAAGCCCATTATCTTCGTCATCTTCCAGATAGACGCTTATTCTACATTTGAATTGATGGGTTCGATGTAAACGCTAACCCGAGGACGTACCGAAAGCTGTTCCAGCCGATCTTGTAAGCATTGCATTCCTGCACTGTACGGATCCGGTCGATTAGCTGACGCTTGGTTCTTTTTTACAATTGGTGCATCCTCATCCCCATCGTCATAATCGTCATCATCAGCCTCTTCGTTACACGGAACCAAATCGGCCAGACAGACTTGAAAAACTCGAGGATCGAGTGACACACTGGCCGCGCGGAGGTGAACCAACCGCATGACCTCCGTTTGACATCGATTTGAGATGTGATCGGCCAAGTTGCGGCCTCCCGGTGAAATTGAACGCCGGTGGTTGTAGAGGCATGTGAGCAAATGCGCATCCGGGCGAACATGTTCACTCCAAACGACGGTCGGCAGATTACAAAGGCGAGCGCTGTCTTCAGAGCAAGCCCTGAAACGACAAATTGAAGAATGATGTAAAAACCGTTGGATGTGAATTTGTTCATAAGAGCTCTACCTAGATTTGGGGTGAGTATTAACCACACGGATGTGCAATCGTGCAGTACTTCTGTGATGTGGGGCTGACACCGTGCTGCTAAATTGATTTGCCACGGTTAGTGAGCTGCATGCTAAAACACGCTGGAGTCTTATTGGCATTTTTTATTCTCAGATCTGTCTAACCCTAGGCAATCTAACAGCATCTTAGCCCACGTGCAGTCTATGGCTATGCGGCACTTTACCTGGATCAGGCTTGTGATTTCATAACATACATATCTACACTGAGTACCAACCAATAAAAACCGGTAGTTGGTGTGCATATTATCCAGTGAGAGAAGAATTTACCCCAAGGACGAATGCTAGATTTGCAATTTGAAGAAATCCTTCTAATGGTTATTTACACCGCCAAGGACGGTCCCAAGCCCGTCTGAGAAAGGAGGAGGGTTGGGCTTAGGGCTAGCAACCCTATCCCGTAAAACCTACATTGCTATGGAAACGATGACAACAGATCCGTGGTTCGGTCATGTCTGCAGGATGGATCCCAGTTCGCATACGAGGGTAGCCATGCACTGGCATCCGCAAGGTAAACAAAAAAGGGGACGGCCCAAGGAAACTTGGCGCAGAACGTTGGAACGCGAACTACATGTACAAGGATTCACGGTGCAGACGGCAACGGAAGCAGCGACAGACCGGAACCACTGGCGTGAAGTTGTCTTCGCCTCATGTGCCACCCGGCACGGAGAGGACGGAAATGAGTGAGACGACTTAGACTGAAACGTTTACTGAGGTGATGTAAACCACATCTGAAGTTGAGACACAATCTCGGTAAATCAGCAAGGCGGAGTAATTTATTCAAGAAAATATACAAAAACACCTACCGAAGTAACTGCTCGTCCAGCGTTAAATCGCGTGTAACGAAATAGGACAATTCCAGCAAATGCGTGCGACACGCGCTGGGCATGGTTGGGTGGTAGAGGTTCGTCGAGAGACATTCAAACAGCTCACCGTGACCATGAAATCCCGAGCAGGTGGTAGACAAAATAGAACGACACGCTTGATAGATGACGCGATCCAACAGGACATTCTCCTCTAGGTCAGCAACCTACGAAAGAAATTCGCGAAATTCAGGAATGAAGGAGAGAACCAAACGAGTTGTTGTGAAATATTGCGCCAGCTAAGTGCGAACCCGGGTTCAAGAAAGGTCGAAAGATAGTAAGAGTAGTCATGAAAGCAGACGAGACTCTTAGCGACCCACTGATAGGCAGAATTTACTCATAAAAGGGAAGGGGAACACATACAAACTTGTGCTTCCGGAGGACGATAATGATGGGAATTAGGAATTAAAAGCTGACAACTGTGAGTTCAAGGTGGACACGTCACGGGGAACACGAAAACTTCCGGTGACATTAAAATGGTGAACTCCTCAGTAAAGGCGGGCGTAAAAGAGCTAATCAGTGTTCAGCAGTTTAAAAACACTGAGAGTGCGTGCGATTGACATGCGCTGCGGAAAGAAACCGAGAACTAAAATATTATAGTCTTTTGGTCAATAGTCTTGAATATTCAAAAATATTAAAGCTTGATACTGTCAAACAAACATGATGCAATCAACAATCGACCCACCTTCAGTAAATCATGCACTGCAGCTTCGCACTGACTCGAGGGTCGATTATTCTTGTAACTTTGAAGAGAGTGCATCAAGCAATGTAGCATTGCTCCACGCTCGTTCTTTTTAGAGGAGCAATGACGTTCTATCGTCTCATGACAATGATAGATGAGATCCGGGGATAACTGTGAAGAGAAGAATGCGACGATAATCACGCTATGCAGTGAGTAAGAAAAACAAATATACACGGCGGGATAGATAAATTTCGTCATTAGGAAAGGGAATATCCCTACAGTGTGCATCAACCTCCCCTGAACTATGAAACGACAAATCGTACACATTGTCATTCATTAAGCCAAGGATAAAAATAGGTCGATCAGGAATGGCAAACCAGCAACAGGTGGTGTGATACATACGCTACAGTAAGGCAGCGGTTGTAGAACTAAGATATAATGAGCAACTTGTCGAATGCAGCTGTCTAGCAAATGAGTGAAATCGAATAGTGGTCGTAGTCTTATTACCATATGTGCATTTTGGATTTTTGTATCGTCCAGGGAACCTAACGGCCCATGTGCAGTCTTCTTCTTTTGTGCGACTATCTCCTCCTGGAGGATGAGTCGAATTCAATGAAGGGCCTTGGGAATTTGTGTACAAAGCAGCGTCCCCATCGCCACTCGGCGTTCGTTCGAGTCAGCTTCTCTAGCCTTTGCACAACCAAGTGCGACTTGCAAGGCAGCAAAAAGTAGCCAGAAAGAGGTGGGGTGCACTAACTAACCGTCTACGAGACTCTGCTTCAGATTTTTCCTCAAGGTTTTCTCCCGAAGCCGTTCCCGCAAGGCAGCGGAGGTTTAAAATCAGTTTTCTTTTCCTTAGATGAAATGCCCTCACAGGCTAACGAGCTCCATCTGCCAGAAGCAAACTGGTTTTCAGGCGCCAGTCACTCGCCCTCGCCCCTTCACCTGTTGGTGGAAGCAGTTCCGCCGGGCTCGGGGAGCCACTCGTTCAGGCCAGAAGCTGGACTTGGTTGCAGTCAAACAAACTGTACAGCATTTTGCACGGTTCCAGGCCTGTGATTTAATACACGCCTTGTGATAGACTCTACTTGATAGCATAAACCATGTACAGCAAGTGGAGCCCATAAAGTGAGTAGTTTGAAAAACAAACCTTTTCTTTAAGGTTTCCATCCTATGGCCTGGTGTGTGCTGTTCGCGTTAAAACCGTAGTGACCGTACAATCAGGTTCTACAAGTCTTGAAATGAAAGGAATATGCTAGTTAACGTTCAACTTTGGAGATACTGTCAAAGAAGGCTGAGACAATCAACTTGGTAAATCACTCAAAGACACGATGCCCATGCCAATTCGTGAAAACCCAATGGCTCGAACAAAATATTTGTACTCGCTTTTTACCACACACCCAACGACCGGTTTGACGCTGTTTGCACTAATCAGGCAGAGATCGTACGATCAGGATAAGCGCATCTTGAAACAGGGGAGAAACGATAGGAAGACACATAGTGCATCAGTGTACTCAGTAACTCAAGCTTAAACAATCGGTCATGGTTTGTGTGTGTGAATATAGATATATATATAGATACATATATTATATATATATATATATATATAGTACACAATCATTCAAAAATGAAAAAGTGCCACTCGGCAATGCACGAGAAAAAGAAAGAAAAAAAAGGTACAATATGAGGGGGAATTTTTTTGTCCATTGTTCCACATGTCGATTTTTTGATTTTTTTCTTTTCACAAATTTGAGGGGGGAACACAAAATAGAATGCACTCTCTCCACTGTTGCCGGTTCTCAGCCATCGTCGACAGCGTGTCAAGCCACAGACACTCACTATCCCTTGGACCCCACCCAGGAAGCCGCGTTCGTCCGACCCGAGCTAAACCCGACGTCAAGCGTTTTAAGGCCTTCTTCCAGGTCAGCGGTTGTCCACCTGAACACCGCCGCCAGCCTGGGCTAACCGACACACGCAGCGCGCGGAAGGGTAGGCGCTCAGGCTTCATTCTCAAGACATGCCCTAGCCAGCGGAGACGGGAACGGCGGATTAGGTCTCGTAGCATCAGGCTGTCCACACCTAGAACACGGTGCCTCACTTCAACGTTGCTAGTGCGGTGTTGCCACCACACTCGTGTGTGAATATGGAGGGGAAAGCGCACAAGTGCCGACATTTTGTTTAACCATATTCACATATGCATGATTTGTACATGTAATTGAATACGACGTTTCCAACGTTAAATACAACGTTAAACATTGTCTACGATCACAGACAATCAGTCGCTTTAGTCAATCGAGCTTTCATCACAAGGCGGATGACTACCAGAGGATTTTCCGTTAATTAAAGTAGCCATGCAATGCAAGCATGACACGTGGACTTTGTAATTAAATACAAAAATGCGAGCAAATGTGAGCACTCTTTCCTTTGGTATTACCATGATTATGGAAATTAGGCGCAAATACAATACATCAAGAGCAGTCAATTACCCAGGGGCAGAGACGAGGCCCTAAAAAAACGGAATCAATACTGCAGTACGATTTTCGTGGAAACAGGGAATTCGGAGAGCACTCAGTGGTAGCAGAAATCACGCAGCGCTTCAATTTGGGAGATCATAGCAATAAATCTAGTGCATCGTACCACAGTGAATAATCGATAATATTATTTCCGCATCACCGAATTAATAACAGTAAGAAAACAATCATTTTATTGAACGTGGGTGCAATTATGCAGTGGTTCCGTGTTGTGTAGCTAATACCGTGCTAAATTGATTTGCCACAGATTGTAAGCTGCATGGGGAAACACGCTGCAGTCACAACGGAATATCTATTTTTCTTTCTCATATCTGTCTTGGCCTGGGAAACCTGACAGTAGCTTAACCCACGTGCAGTGTATGCCTGGATCAGGCGTGTGATTTCATACATCATGCATTATTATTATTACAAGACTTACCCGATAATCATCGAGCATTTCTTTACGCAATTTCTCCAGTTCACTACCACATTCCGGCTGAAGTTGATAGCCTCCGATAATTTTATTGGCAGTCCCGAATTGTGGCTTGGTAGCCCCTTCCAAACAAAGCATCAGTTTGGTGGAAGTGAGATCGGGATGCTGTCCTGCTTGCGCTACCTGGCACCGGGTTTTTTCAATGTCGACTGCACATGCTTTGGCGAGTCGATAGTCTATGAAGAAATCGAACGTCCGAAGGTATTGTCTAGGTAAAAAGAAATACGGCAAAACAATAGATCATCATTATCATCGGGAAAAGAATTACACCGGTAACAAGTATCGAATACGTGAGTGCCACATAACCATGAGAAAATAGAATCCTAAAAGATGGGAAGGATGGGACATACTAAGTTACAGAATCTATAGAGCACTAAGTACGGGCAAATTGAGATAAGGTGCCAAGTTTCCAAAACGATATATGGGCAAATAAATGAAGACAGTAGTGGATCAGTGTTATGCTGAGATTGAATCAATGGTTGTTGTCTGAAAGTCACACCGCAATAAAAACCGTACACATACAAACTGCGTCCTCGAATGTCGATCGTCAAGAATAAGGCTGGTAACAACAAACTCATTTATGGACTAACCTTTCAGTGATCATATCACTACAACGCTTAGACATGAATGGATGATATTTGTGCTCTTTGAGACACTCATAAACAAGCCCATCTCCAGCTTCGACATCATGACACAAACGTTCACGATCCTCACGACAGGCATAATAGAGGGGACGATCCAGGTGGTAGTCACTCGATTGTAATTCCAAAATGCGGAATATTTGACGGCGACATATGGGTGCCAATTTTTCAATGTACGCCTTTAAACAAGAAATAGTTTTGCCTTGACTTTTGATGGCCAAATGTTCCAATTCTTGCTTCGGCGACAATGGCTGAAGCTCGACACGACCGCAAGCGAAACGATGAATATCCGCATCACAAGCGTTAAGAAAAGGATGGAACAATTGATAGTCGGAGAAAACGAAAACCGCCACTCGATCCAAGTAGTGAGCACATGACTTTTGTTTCACCTACAAAGAAGGAAACATTAGTGGGTAAACCGAACTAACATTCTGCTTATGTTCGATCAGGCAAGGGACATAGAATGCTGAATCTTCTTGACCATGACAGGCCTTGATCGCGGAAAAGCTCTGTCGACAATCCGGGGGCATGTTCTTGTCGAAAGTGTTTTTCTGAGTTAGAATTTTTTTACTCTTCCATAACAGGTTCTGGCATGCCTCACTGACCGCATTTAAGGTTGCCTCATCTTTCTAGAAAAGGATCCATTAGAAAGAAAAAAAGCTACCTGGAGACATGACAAAACATCCAAATCCGAGTCTTCATGTCTAGAACAAAATGTTTTGACATCTTCTTTACACTCAACAGAGGACGCGATGCTTAGCGCCTCAACCGGTAAATTAGCCTTTTGACTCGATGGCGATGATGTGGGAATTACTGAATAAGATGAGACAAAAATAATCAAGGTGGCAAACTAGCATCATATGAACAACTATATAACACATAAGGAGCATATAAGATGGCTCGTTTTGCCGCAAACATCTGTTTGTCATGTGATCACGTGACCGAACTGGTTTGGATGATCCAATTTTAGATACAAGTGACGCTGAAGTCCATACAATAAAAAGTATACACAATGCGCTAACGCTTCAGAACGATTCTAAGTAACATATCTGATAGTAAATGACCACGATGAATTCCGATCACACGGAATCCGAACAGGGGGACGAAACAACCAAAATACAACCAGGTATATAGAAGTCTCTGAGCGCACCTTCAATCAGCCTCACAACGCTATATTCATCTGAATTAAGCTGTTTTGGATCGAGATATGCGCTTCATGTAGATAATCAATATCATGGCAGACGAGAAGAGTTCAAACTTCCAGATTCACTGAGCCTTTAGCACCCAGTAAGAAAAGCAGCCTATTTTTAAAAAAAACATTTCGAACAAGAAACCAAGAGAAAGATTACTAGTGAATTCTTAACCCAAATGAGAATGGCATCTCTAAAGAATACACATTGAAGTAAAGAATTTTTTATCGAAAGACACGTAAAAAAGTAGCAATGGAACTCACGATTGGCTTCTGGCAGCAATGACACACACCGCAATAAAATAACCAAAAGTATTCGATTGTAGAGCATTTATAATGCAGCCTGCAAATGAGATATAACTTTGAGTACAACAGGTAAACGGATATGCAAACGGATGCTACCTTTAATAAAAATGAAAACTGAGCACACGAGCTACAAAGCACCTGGTATTCAACTTAATAAATGTTCATCAAAAATGAGCGGATAACCTAGCAACGAACATGCCAATTGCTGGTTCCAAAGGTTGTCATAACCGGGGGTGGCAGTGGGGATAAGCTCCCACTGTTTATAAAATGCTCACACATGGCGCGCGTCTCAAATATCCTCTGACAACCAAGTCCAGATTCTGGCCTGTACGAGTGGCTCCCCGAGCCCGGCGGAACTGCTTCTACCAAAGGGAGAAGGGGCGAGGGCGAGTGACTGGCGCCTGAAAACCAGTTTGCTTCGGGCAGATAGAGCCCGTTATCCTGGGAGGGCAATTCATCGGAGGGAAGAAAAACCCTGATTTTTAACCTCCGCTGCCTTTCAGGATACCCGATCGCGGGAAAGGCTTCCGGAGAAAACCCTTAGGAAAAATCTGGAACGGTTAGTTGGTGCACACCACCTCTTTCTTGAAACTCCCTGCTGCTTTGCAGGTCGTACTTGGTTGTGCAAAGGCTAGAGAAGCTGACTCGAACAAACGCCGAGTGGTGCTGGGGACGCCGCTTTGTACCCAAATTCCCAAGAATCTTCATTGGAGCCCACTCATCCTTCGAGAGGAGATAGTCATACACAAGTAAAGTAAAGTAGGCCAATTGCTGGAATAAAAAATATCACAAAGGAATCAGAGCTAACACATTCATCATCATCATAAAACATAGACCTGGAGCCAAACAAAGTGCCAAGCAACATGAAGCTAGAAAATCAGATAAGGAAACGTGTATAGAAATCGGACAAGCGGAATACGCAAATGCATATAACAAGGACCTCGATTCTCTAGTTGCACTGCATGCGATGTTTTAAAAGCTAATCGGCGAGATCTAATAGTTAGGCGGATCTAACCTGAGTGATAATCAGAACTTCTCTCGTTTATATAAAAAAGCGTTCCTGTGTTAAAGACGAAAAGTGACCCGAATACAGAGTGGGATCGCATACACTAGGATCTTCGAGGATACAGATATCATAGACTCCAATGAGTAATATATCGGCAAATCCGAGGCGTTATGTTGGAACTCTCGTTAACTACATACGCATAAAACCTTCAATCCAACTGCACAAGTGGGTGAAGTAATCCACATTCGTAAGCTCTGCATTGTGAGGGGCTAGAAAAGATTCTGCTGGAGCTGCGTGTATTTGTGTTGGCCTCTTCGACTAATGTTGGTCATGGATGAAAATCTAAAGCGTGATGAATTCATACTTCACGATGCTGTGCATGACTACACAGCTCACTTCAGAATTAAGAATCTTTGTCATAAAGTTCACATCAATATGCAGTAGTCGGCTGATTAAGTTTGCCAAGTGTCTGTGATGTTCATTCAGCAGATTGACATAACTACTTTTTTCAAATAGAATGTGATGCGTTCAAGTCTCTGAAAAAGTGATCTTCCCACGACGTGAGGCCAAAATCAGCAGCATTAAATTACCTTTACAGATGTGCAATCGTCCAGTACTTTGTGCTGTGCGGCTAACATCGTGCTAAATTGATTGGCCATAGGTAGTGAGCTGCATACTGAAACAAGCTGGATTCCCACGGCCATTTCTATTTTCATTTTTATATCTGTTCAGACCTGGGCAACCTAACAGTATCTAACTCCACATGCAGTCTAAAACTATGTGGATCAGACTTCACTGTTTCAACTCCTTAAATGGTAGATTCTTTTGGAAAACGATTACTTTTATTTTATAGACATGAACCAGCCAGAGTACGAGATGATTTTATAGTACCATGATCACTTGTGAAGCATCTGCATTGTTAGCCGTATACTATGGCGCTTAACATTTAATCAGAGGCCGCAATTTTACTGTTTGGACTGACCACAAACTTCTGATATATATGCAATCTAGATGAAAACTTACGACTTCTAAGCGCAGCGAGAAATAATGCCCAACAGACTGAAAGACGATGTGCAAATGACTATTGGAATGAAATTAGCTTCAGTATCCAAAAAGACGCGGATACTCGAAATTTTCATGGTATGTATGGAATCAAGAGAGCTATTGGTTCGAACAAACTTAAAACGTCTCCCGTTAAGTCTGTATCTGATAACCCGATTGTCGACAAAACTCAGCAGATGGAGAGATGAGTAGAGCACTTCTCCTCTCTTTACTGTAGGGACAGTACGGTTTTACCGCATGCACTTGAGAATGTTGAGCGGTTGCCAACCATTGAACATCTAGATACTCCCCCTACTCTTTGAGCGCAATCGACCGCTTTGCGAATGGGAATGCCCTTGGTGACGACGGAATTCCACTTGAGCTCATCAAATGCTGTAGAACAGCATTGTTACAGCCACTTCACCATTCGCTTCTCCAGTGCTGGCAGGCGGAGTGTGTCCCACAAGAGATGCGAGACACGAAGATCATCACGCTGTTTAAGAATTAAGAATAAGGGTGATAGAGGCGACTGCAACAATTACAGAGGAATCTACCTTCTGAATGTTGTAGGCAAATTGCTTGCTAAAGTCTTACAGATCCGGCTACAAGTTTTAGCTAATAGAGTTTACTCCCAATCTCACTATGGTTTCCGCAGAAGATGATCAACCGTTGGCATGACCTTCTACTTGAGACAGCTTCAAGAAAAGTTTCGGAAACAGCGTATGCCACTATACGCTGTTTATATTGATTTAACGAAGACATTCGACTACGTCAGTAAGGATGGTCTTTTCAAAATGCTTGATCTGATAGGCTACTCTGAAGACTGCTCAAACTCGTTATTTCCTTCCACTTTGGCATGAAGTGCTCAGTCCATTTTAACGGTTTCAGATCAGGAGCCTTAGAAATTCGCCGAGGCTTCAAACAAGGATGTGTTCTTGCTCCCAAGCTTTTTAGCATTTTCTTTGTTATACTTCTGAAGCACGCTTTTAGTAAGAGAACATAAGGCATTTACCTACGCACACGAAGTGATGGCAAGACTTTTCAGCTTACAAAGTAGGGGATGTGCTAATCCGTGACCTGCTGTTTGCCGACGATGCAGCCATTATTGCTCACTCCCAAGAACACATCCAGTCGCTAATGGACTGTTTTACGTCAGCATGCAAAGATTTTGGGTTAACAATCAATATGAGCAAGACCAAAGTCCTTGGTTAAGGGATTGTATCGCCTCCAATCATCAGAGTTGGAAACTGTCAGCTTGAACCAGTACATCATTTTCACATATCTTGGTTCAACCATTGTGGATGGCCTCTCACTAGACACGGAGAATGATAAGCGGATTGGCAGAGCAGCTGTCATTTTGCCCCCATTAAAATCTCGTTTGGGGCAACCGCAAGTTGACTGTAAAGACAAAGATGATGGTGTACAGCGCGTGCGTAGTAAATGAAACCTGGACCATCTACGCAAGAGACGAACGGAAGCGGAATGCTTCCCATCTACGTATCGTATCTTAAACATATCGTGGATGGACAGAGTGACTAATGCTGAAGTGCTTTCAAAAGCTGGTCTACAGAGCATGTTCACCCTATTGCGACAGCGCCGCCTGCGGTGGCTTGGTCATGTCCACAGAATGAAAAATGGTCGTATTCCGAAAGATCTACTCTATGGTGAGTTGCAATTAGGAAGTCGACCATTGGGCAGACCGTACTTGCGGTACAAAGACGTTCGTAAAAGATATGAAAACTCTTGGCATTGACTCCGAAAGAACTTGCTCTTGACCCCTCATATTGGGGGCATTGTGTATAGTGTCGTCTGCAAGCTGAGGAGGAGATAATACAACACATGTCTGCTGAATGCAGATCAAACCGCCGCCATACAACTAACATCGATCGACCGAGAACTGCCTATCGCTGCAGAAAAGATTGTTTCTCCCGAATCCCTGTTTAGCCATTCGAAAAGCTGTGGAACATGAAAAAAATCAGGCGATTGTGATGTACATCCATGGTCGACATCAAACGAAGAAGGCTAACATACTTTCTTGAATTTATTGTACATATTTAGTTTTGTTAAAATACTTATATGTAAATCTGCGCACAATTTGAATATATTGTCCACACCGGTCGTGTGTTCTGCATAGGGACAAGTCTATTGTGTGGGACTACATGCAATTTGTGTGCCGTGTTACGTTGAAAAGTGTTCCGATTTATCGAGTACAGTAATCAGAAGGCGTACTTTGTTAGCGGTGATATCTCCGTTGGATCAACCGCTACACCCTTTTGAGCTTTGAAATGGACGAGGAGTTATTGGCGTGGCACTCGACAAAATCGACTGGCTGACTAGAGTCCATTTTTCGCTGGCCAAATGCATCATTTTTTCGTATCAACTAGAGCCAATTTTGGACGTGCAATTTTGAACGAATTACAAGATGCCGGGAATTACTGTGAAATTTTGGTCTCAAAACGTTTGGTTACGGCATTTGCTAATAAACTGGATAATATGTGGACATTATTAATGAAGATGGACAAGAAACATCGTTCAGTCGATTAATTGTAACTTGAGGTCGGGACTTGTTCGTCTATATTTTTTTAATCTTTTTGGTAAATGTTTGTAACTGCTGAAAATTCCACTGTTGGATAAGGCTGGCACGAACAACCTGTACAATCCCATAAGCCCACACTCATGAGGAGAGTGTTTAAAACCATAACCATGAACAAAAAGCTCATCTACGTGCATTTTCATCACACACCTCACGAAATTTCTTTTTATTCTTATACCACCGCATCTAAAAGTAAAACCATTGATGACATACTCAGAAGAGAAATCATTTGCTTTGAAATTGCAAGACTACAAATGTTCATGATACGACTCGTAATGCATATAATGTTGAAAGCTAGCAATCATCAAATATTTGCTCGTAAACGTTAGTGCTAATTTTCTGTATATATTCTATGAGAAAAGAGGTTTTATGGAATATTAATTTTCATTACTCATGATCCCCAAACAAAGAAATCTATAATTGTGCTTTGAACAAGGGCTTGACCCTCTTTCGTCTATTAACAAGAATAAGAACGTCTAGCAGCAAGAATAAATTCAACGCAATTAGCCTTGACATTCGTAAATTTGCTAATATGTTTGGTAAATATGACCTCAATTCAAGTTCAAGTTCAAGTTGCAAGTCGAAAGTTTGGGAAATCGGTGCGTTCATTCAAAACATGACATTTAAAATGAGGCATTATATAGCAGGATTTTTTTAAATCGTGGTCAAGACCATATAATTTCAAAATGAACAAAAAATGGACAATTCTGACAACAGACAACCTGTATATTCACGGGAAAATGTTTGGGAGACATCTAAGCCACTTGTGGATGCACTTATTGATGTGCAAGCTATTAGTTCCTCAGGCAGCTTGTTCCAGAAGCTTACCACTCTTTCACTGAAGAAGTGTTGCCTAAGATTCAGACAGTTGTGGTTTTTCGCGAGCTTCAATGTATGTCCTCTAGTTGAGGGGTTAATCGCTCGAGAGAACAGGATTTCACAGCCCTCGTCGCCTAAGCCTTTCAGGATTTTGAAAGTTTCTATGAGGTCAACCCGTAGACGCCGACGCCGACGCCGAAGGGAGAAGAGACCTAAATAAATTAGACGTTCCCAAACGTTTCCCAAACATACCTTCAACCATTTTGGTAGCCAGTCGTTGGACTCTTTCTAGTATTAATATGTTCTTTTGAAAAAAAGGGTCTCCAGGCTTGCACGCAGTATTCTAAATGCGGCCTGACAATCGACGTATATAAAGGGATAAACACTTCCAGCGTTCTACATGTCAGAACGGATTTAAGCCTAAAGAGATCTCCTCTAGCTCGTTGTGCAGCGGTGGCACACTGCGCAGCCCATTTGAATTCCGCTGTTACGACTATACCCAAATCCTTAATCCTCTGAATAGATTGAAAGTCGATCCTACCGTTATTCGCAGTTACTGTAATTCTGTCGACTGCTGCAGATAACAGATGACATTTACTATAGTTCAGAGGAAGATCTCAATCCCGCGATAATTTAATGACCTTCTCAATATCTCTCAAAAAATCACTGTGATCACTGGATCCGGTGAATTTGACAACATCAGCAAACATGTAGCAGGGACATGACAACTTCGATGCCAGATCATCGATGAAGATCAGAAAGAGTATTGGGCCTAATACTTAACCTTGTGGGACCCCACTGGTAACTGTTGTGAATTCAGAGGTAGTATCGCCTTCACGGACCTGGAAGGATCTATCACGGAGAAAACTGGTTATCCAGTCGTGAAGCTTGCCAGATATGCCTTCGGTCACGAGCTTCATCCCTAGGAACCTGTGACTAACCGATTCGAACTCCTTACTAAAGTCTAAGTAATAGACCTCTACCCGTCCGCCTTCATCCAGTGTCTGAGAAACTCGATCTAAAAAACATAAAAGATTTGAGAGACACGACCTTCCTTCAAGAAAGCCATGTTAAACCGTGCTTAATGATGAATTGTGCACGAGGTGGCTGCACAATCGATCCCTGATAAGTCTCTCCAAGATTTACATAAAACACTAGTCAAGCTTACCGGTCGGAAATTCTTAACTATGTTTGCGCAACCTCCCTTTGGAATGGGTACGACAATGGCTTTCTTCCAGTCATCTGGTAGGATGCCTTTGCAGAACGATTCGTTATATAACTCACATAGAGGCCCTGCTAGTACCTTAGATATTTCCTTTACAATTTTAGGATGCACATCGTCAGGTCCGGCGGATTTATTTCCGTCTAGATTCTTTAGGACACGTGCGACATCATCCGTGCAAAAAACTACTTCGCTTAGTGAGGCACCCATTTCCGTATTAAGAGTTGGGACTGAGTGAATCGCATCCCCGCCATCCATTCTATGTACGCTTCGAAAATAATCCAGCAAAGCTGCTGCCTTTTCGGGGTCAGAATTGGCTTTCTGGCCATTGTCTAATATTAGGGTACCTATGTGCTCCCTTGTCTTACCCTTAGACTGAACATAACTATAATACTTCTTAGGGTACTTTTTAGCAGACTTCGCCAGGTAAGTTTCGTAGCATCGCTTAAGCTTCCGTTGTAGCTTTACTGTGTTGTTCCTCGAAGCCTTATAGCACGACCAATTTCTATAGGTTGGCAAGGCTGTGTATCTCCGCCAGTGTCTGTCGCGCCTAATAATGTTGCGTCGCACCGCAGGAGTCCACCAAGGTGGCTTGTTCTTTAGCCGTATAGGTCGAAAAGGACAGTAAAGGTCTTGAAGACTTAAAATATTGCGCTTAATAACCGACCATTTACTTTCGATGTCATTGGTTTCAGAGAACCAGTCACATCGTAAAGCGGAAAGCCATACAGCATTCCAGTCAACTCGATTTAGATTACGCCTGTATTTGACTGGTGGCTTATGAAAACAGAGAATTGCCTGGAATATTATGGTGACATGGTCACTTTTCCCTGAAGGTGAGTCGTAAGCGAGGTTTTGGACATCTTTAGGACCTTTATATAAAAGTAGGTCCAGTGTAGATGGTGAATGTCCATCTCTGTACCTAGTTTTCTCACTTACGTGATGATGAAGCGCACGGGAGTGCATTCAATCTTGATATACCTGGGAAATTCTATCAGAGGTTGTCAAAACGAGTGCCCTGATTTTTTAAAAGGTGTGTCAGAAAACACATGCCACTACCATGATTGTTTCATATGGAGCACAGGCGTGTGTACCTGTGAATGGAAGATGGAAGATGTTTCATCACCGAATGGTGAGAGAGTTTATGCATGTTGAATGTCTAATCGAATGAAAAAATGATGGACAGCAGTTGAGGCTATAAGAGGTGGATTGTAGTAGATATTGAGGAATGGATCCTGAGACAGGGAGGGTTTATGGTGTTGTCATCATTGTATATTTTATAATATAAATCCTATATATTTCGTCATTGATTTTTATTATGATACATGTAAATATGTACACAATTGTAATATACTATTCACGCCGCTCACGTATTCTGTTTTGGGACAAGTCTATCGTGTGATTGTTTTGTATTTGTATGCCGTGTTACGCTGAGAAATGTGTTCCGGTTTGTGGGGTAAAGTAATCAGAAGGCGTAAGCACTTAGTGGTGAAATCTCCGCTAGATAAACCGCCACAAATTGGTGAGCCAAGACCATTTTTCTTTTGGAAATGTTCGTTCGTGCCATATACTCCGATTTATTTTGATTTTGCTGTCATATATTTTTATTTACGAAATTGTGCCTAAGTCAGCATTTTCTGATACACCATCTGAGGATAGTTCTACACACGCTATATCGCACTTCAGCCTTCCCACTTTTGGTATGAACGACCCTGGCCTCTGGTTCGCACAAAACGAAGCACTATTTGAGTCTTAACGCGTGAAAAACCTACGAGCCCAGCATAACCTCTTAGTTGGTTTGTTGCCACCTTCAGTCGCAAAAGAGGTTGCAGAATTAATATACGACGGCCCTGCTGATAACCAGTACGATGCACTAAAACATGCAATCATTTCACGTACTTCGTCTACTGACGAGGAAAACCTACGGATGAATTTGTCTGGCGTAGAAATGTGTGATCACACTCCGTCACAACACCTGCGACACACGCTCCAATTACAAGGGGACAATCCCGCGGATGACAAAATCATTCGTGAATTATGGCAACAGAGTTTTAAAGTCGACGTCTGCAAAGTCTTTGCCATTCTGGAGAAGGACACCAGTCTCCAACACTTGGCACGCATTGCAGACGAATTTCACTGAAGTCCCTTACAGAGTTAGATAATCTCACGTAAGACACACAAGTGATGCAAATTTGAGCGCACAGATCCCATGCGATTTTGAAGAGTTGACATCGATGTTCCATAACTTGTCAATGCAAATACAAAACATTTCACGATCCCGTAGTAACTTTCAAAATCGTCATCCCCGTCAGCACAAGAAACGATCCCCCAGTCGTTCTAACGGATCGCGTTTTGCTTTTATCATCGTATATTCGGTGCAAAGACCCTACATTGCACGTCACTTTGCACTTACGATTCAAATTTGTCCGAGCAGGGAAACCGCGAAGCCAGGCAGTAGACACTGCATCTCTGTCTGGCACCTTTAAAAGCCATCTCTTCTACGTTAACGACAGGTCCAGTAAAATGCGACCCCTCATCGACACTGTTGCCGAAATAAACGTTATCTTACCATCCAATATGGAACGCAAGAACCTGTCTTCGTTGAATCGGCAAACGCACGAAAATTTCTATTTTCGGTCAGAGATCACTTTATGTTGAAATAGGTATTGGACGTAACATAAGACGGATTTTCACACTCGCCGATGTCAAATTACCAATTCTGGGTGCCGATTTCTTTTCTCATTTTGATCTTTTATCAATATAGCTACACATAAGCTTATTGACAATTTAACAAAGATTAATTAATGTGGTAACTTATGTGATTCCCCCATCCGAACCATTCGAATAATTACCCCTGACATCCTATCAGTGTTCAGAATTTCCCGACTAGTGGTCCTCCTGTGTTTAACAAACCTGGCTCAGAACAAGTTCGAGGTTGAAAAGCGTGAATTTGAACAAATGCTTGTACTTGGAATCATACGACCATCTAAATCGCCCCGACAAGCCCCCTTCACATGGTTAATAAGAATAAAACTGACGCTTAGCGTCCATGTGGAGATTACCGTGCTCTTAACAGAGTTACTATTCCCAATCGCTAACATATCCCCCACATACACGACTTCGCACTTTCCCTGAATGGCAAGACTGTGTTTTCTTAACTGGAGCTAGTGTGTGCTTACCGCCAGATACCTGTCACCAAGGAAGACATTCCGAAAAGAGCCATCACCACACAGTTTTTCTTTCCGATTCTGTAAAAATGCCCTTTGGTTTACGCAACGCTGCTCAAACCTTCCAGAGATTCATGGACCAAGCTTTTCAAGGATTATCTTTTGTTCATGTATATATTGATGACGTCCTCATTGCTAGTTCATCGCAAGTGAAACATGCAGAACATCTTTGTGCGGTGTTTCAGCGACTTTCACAGTTTGGCGTGGTGGTTAAACCGGATAAATGCCTTCAACAGTTACGTCGATTTCTTGGTTTAGTCAATTATTACAAAGGATTTATTCCGAATTGTGCTAACATACATAAACCAATTTATTACGCGGAAATGAGATTTAATGTAAAATTGATGCTGATCCTGTTAAATCGTTTCAAAGATTGAAGATCGCATTAAATGAAGCATCTTCATTATCCTACATGTCCAGGACTCCCCATGCTTCAGTTTTGCTTTCCGCTGATGCATACCAAGTAGCAGGAGGTGCTGTTCTACAGCAAAGTACTGACGGTGTTGTTAAACCACTTTCTTTCTTTGCCCGTCGTCTCTAACCCGCCAGACACGTTCAAAGTGATTCAAATTTGTGATAGTCTGAAAAGCATTTAGCTTAACAATAACCATTGGATGGATTTAACAGGTATATACAATAAAAAATGAACTGAGAAACTCATTTTGTGTAAATCGTATCAAAACATACACGTACAGCATACGATTATCTTCGACAGTTTAGTCTTGAAGTGAGAATAAGCAATGTATGTTCATGTTTTCGACTGGCACGGGGTGGCGAACGTAGGAAAAGTTTGGACAAGAGATGGTTAGGGACGTACATAATATTGTAAATTAGTATGAGGTCACCTCTTAGTCGACGACAGCGAAACACGAAAAAATTGAGACTCCTCAAACGTTTTTCATATGGTTTAGCAGCTAGTCCGGATACAAGCTTTGTGGTTCGGTGGTAAATACGCTGCAGAAGATTGATGTCTTTCTGGATCCAGGGTGACCAAGCACGAACAGCGTACTCTGTCGCTGGTCTCAAATAGGTGTTCATGATACGAGGCACCGACTGATTCCTGAATCTGCGAAATATGCGTTTTAATAACACCAAGATTTGTGACGTATTTTTGTATACCGCTTTGCACTGCACTGAAGTCTTCAGACTTGAACTGGTCCAAACACACAAATTCTTTTCCTCAGTTGTCCAGACGAGTTGGTGGGAACCAAGAGTGTAATTGTAATCCACGGTCTTTTCTATATTTAAGAGCTTGCACATTTTAGAGTTCAAGGGTAGTTTGTTTCCCAGAGACCAATCGTGCAATGCAAAATTTCACAGTCATCATTTGTACGTATGCTTCTCCAAATCTTGATATCGTCTGAAAATAACATAACATTACATTTAACACGCTCGAGAATGTCGTTTGCGTAGATCAAAAACAAAATCAGTCCGAGGACGGAACCTTGGGGCACACCGCTCGTAATTTTAAATGGTTCCGATAAGGCGCCATCAACTCTTCACTTGGGCATTCCTGTCGCGTAAATAGTTTTCCAGCCAAGCAAGATGTTTTCCTGTTATCCTGTGAAATTCATGTTTCTGAGTTAAAATACTATGATTGACGCGGTTGAAAACCTTTGGCATGTTTAAAAAGCATGCGTGGATGGATTAACCATTGTCAAAACATTCTGTCCAGTCGTTTAAGGTGAGCAAGAGATTAGTTAGACATGAGTGATATTTCCTGAAACCGTGCTTTTTAGTCGCATACAGTCTATTGGTTTCGAGGTGATGGGTGATCTTTCCCGCTACTAAACTCCCTAGAACTTTAGAAATTACTGACAACAACTTAACCGGTCTATAGTTCGCAGCGTCTGATCGATTCCACCATTGTAGATTGATGTAATGAACCAGGTTTCTATTCCGCGGGAACGATACTATTTTCGAACTAAATTTGGAATAACGTGCTGAGTGGACCACACAATGAGGATGCACATTGTTTAAGGATAAAAGGTAAGATGCACTGATCCATTGGGACAAAAAGGTTTGCAGTAGTAAACTGCGAGAACGTCGGCAGCCTCGAAGGCAGTCGTAGTTAGATGTTGAGGTATGCGTAGTGCTGCGATTCCTAGCTTAATTTTTGATGTGGTGTTAACAATTTGGTACAGAACTTTGGGGTTCCGCTCCATTATGGTCAGTAGTCTTGCCTGATGAGACTGCTTGTCCTCGGAGATAAGAGAGATGACCTTGTTCCTCAACAGACGATATGTTTTCCAATTATCTGGCATCGGATTCTGGACATAGTTTCTCCATGCATCGTTGCGTATCTTAATTCACTTCCTTGTGCGGCTTCTCAACGTGGAGGTAAATCGTTTTTTCGCTGTCTTTGGCACAAATCTGGAATGTAGATTTATTTCATCACACAGCTTCTCTATGAAGTTTACGCAAGAACGATGCACGTCTGTGGTGTCTGGTTTCCAGTCAGAAATCGTTCGAAGAGCATTGTGAAGACTGCCAATATCCAGTTGTAGTTTTGTTTTGTTGATGTAATTCGTTCTCTCACCTTGACAAACATAATCGAATAAGAGCACCTGGTGGTCGCTAGAACCCAATGGAGTTCCAAAGCCGAGATTTTCGATGGCGTGTTTCTCACTCGTTAGTATTAGATCCAAGACGGATGGCATGTTACCTTTTTAATATCTAGTGTTGTCAAATACGTGGTTATAAAAACGATTATCAAGGATCCGGTCGTCGAGCTAATTCGTCAAAAAAGCGTTTATCTTCATCAAGTTTGGAAGGTTAAAATCTCCAATAACCAGGAATGAAGTTTGAAATCTGGCAACTATTAGTCGAATCCAGACAATAACGAATGTCACTTTTTTGGAGCGAAGCGGAGTGCGAAGCGAGTTTTCGAAGTTCCCTAACTGCCCTTCGCAATGGCGAATAGTATCAAAGCGAATATCCGAACTGCACTTCGCAATGGCGAAGCGAAGCGAAGCTTCGCACTTCGCTATAACGAATATTAGCGAATAATCTTCGCTCAACTTCGATGTCCCCCAAAAACTTTGTTTTCGACAAAAAACTTGCTATAATTCGCTAATATTCGTTTAAATTCGCTATACTTCGCCGAATTAAAACGAATTCCGAAATGAATTATTTTTTGACCATGAAAGAACTTTTATTTGACAAAGAGGACTTTTTCATGAGCTTTGGAATTTGAAATATACAAAACCTTGTTCTCACAAAGGAAATTAGGCTCCTCCTCTGATTCAGTC
>JACCGJ010009794.1:0-55596 GCA_013407085.1 Atriophallophorus winterbourni | reverse complement strand
ATAATAATAATAATAATAATAATATTAATAATAATAATAATAATAATAATAATAATAATAATAATAATAATAATAATAATAATAATAATATATATTCTTGGATATCCAAGGCATGTAATACATGATCAGTTTATCAGCAAAAGAGAAAAATATAACGGTGCAAATGAGCGAAGTGAGCGGGAATTTTTACACATTTTTCCGTTCAATAATGGAAACGAATATACAGAAAGTAAGAAAATAAATCTTCATGTCTAATAACAATAAGATTTCATTTAAATTTTGTCAGAAGTTACGAATTGCAAGGATGGGAAAACATGGAGAACATAAATGGAAGGTAATTTTGGAAAATGTGAAGTGAATTGTAATGAATTGTCATAAAAAATTAATAAATAAATTATAAATTATAAACGAACGCAACAACTGCGCAAAATGTGCCGTGGATGTTCTAGACGATGCTCCTGCCCTCCAATGCTCGAAGATTCCTAAATCGCTTTGCGATTGTTTAACAACGCATAAAAATGAAGAAATATTATTTTTATGTGTTGCGTGCCGAGCCCGCCATCGAAGAGACAAGCTGGCCGACAAACGCAGTAGTAAAGCGCCTGAATCCGCTATCATCGACACGTCAAACAGTTTGCGACCAACCGAAGACACACATCAGAACACTACTTTCGCGGAGATAGCAACCAATGCGTCCTCACCAGCCGCGGAGCCATACTGCGCGATTGTCACCAGAATTCAACGCCTGGAATCCCTACTAGATGTGAGAACCCAGTCTGTGTGCAGAAATCCTCAAGGTGATCAGATAACGCCAACTGCATCTCGATCATCGAAACCTCATACTGCTTTTCAACGACAAACCAATAAGCCGAAACCGACTAACACCGATGAACTGCCTGTAGTTCAAAAGGCCACTCAACGCAGCTCGCAATGCCAGACCATTGTATGCACGAATGTGTCTGAAAGCTCCTCGCCGTGCTTCCAAACACGCGGAAAAACGATGTGCAACAGTGGAATGCCATCTGCAAAAAATTGCAACATGAAGTGACGGCGGTTTTCTTTGGTACGTCTTTCCAGACGCCCGAACTCGCTTCACGCGGATGCACCACGTCTAATACGAATCACCCTCGAGTCTACTGCGAAGGTAGAAGAAGTCTTGCTCTCGGCCCACCTTCTCCGGAATACGAATTCGTTTATCCGCATTTTTCCTGACGTTCCATGGTCTCGAAGACAGATGCAGAAGCAGGCTGGTTACGATTGGAAATCGGAGAATGATAAACGCAGCATCTTTATTCACGGTGTTCCTGAACTGAACAATGAGGAATTAGCTAAGAACACTCTACACGACTGCTCTCAATGGCGCTATATCCAAGAGCTTAGCAAAATCAAAGGAACTATGACGACTGCGGTGAAACGCCTTCCCAAGTCCTCCAGTTACAAGGGCAATGCTCCGCGCATTCTGAAAATTACATTCCATTCAGAGGATATGGTAAGTACCGCTTTGAGGTTGCGGTATGATAACAAGCGCTTTGCACCCACGGAGGTTCGACTTCGCTCCGCAGTCGACAAACCACAGCCTCGTCTACAATCACCAGTCGCGTCGAATGGAGACCAATCTGCTAGCGAATTACACACGACTGTTTCAAGAAACTCCCAGGAACCGGCTTCATCGGGGCCGGTGAAATAAGTGCACCTTCAAATCGCACACTGCACACACTGCAATCGCGCAGCCTCTCATGCTGTTACACAAATGCTGCTGGTTTTATAAGCAAACTCCCGGAGCTCCGTTACCGCCACTCCCTTTGTGCATGGGACCTAATAGCCGTCACTGAGACTTAGTTATCGAGCGCAGTTCTTAATGCGGAACTCACCCTCCCCGATATGTCTTTACTTCGACGGGATCGTGCAACAAGGGGAGGTGGTGTCCTGCTCTATTATCATGAATCACTTCGTTGCGAACCATTAAGCGTTATGTGACTCTGATGTTCTATGGTGCCAAATATCACTCAAACAAGACAGTCTTATCCTGATTGCGGTTGTTTATAGACCACCCAGTAGCCATGCACAGCTTGATTCCTTCCTTATCTCTTCACTTCGGCACGCTCTAAACAAACGATTTTCCCACATCCTAATAATGGGAGACTCCAATTGTCCTAGATTTTGTGGAGACCTTGTTTCGCAAACGTTTGCTGCTGAACTGTCTGACTTACTAGCAGACCATCCATTGTACAACCACGTTCGTGAAGCAACTCGGTTTCGGGACATGAATGCACCATCCACTCTAGACTTCATAATCACAAATGAAGAGTTAATGATTGAGAATCTTTCCTTTACCCCTCCTCTCGGCCATAGTGACCATGTTGTTTTGACATTCACTTTCGTTACATTCATGGACTACTTTAATGAAACCCGCCCACAAACTCGTTGGATTACCCACATGGGATTGTTCCACGAACTTGTTGCTGCCAATTCATGGGACTTCTTAATGTCTGACAAGATCGATGTTGCTTGGACCACGTTTCTCACTCACTAGCACGCTTTGCTGCGCGCTGCCAGCCACGAGAAGCCTTTTCATCATAAGAAACCGGGCTCATTCCTTCACAGCCGAATGAAGAAAGCCATAGCACAGCGAAACCTGGCATGGCGATGTTATCGGACAGGAAGAAACAAAAATGACTGGGAAAACTACAGGTCATTGCGAAACTATTGTACATACCTCAGCCGCCAAGACAAGACCCAATATGAATTGCATATATCCAACAAGTTTATGAAGAACCCAAAAAGCTTGTTCCACCTTGTGAACCAAAGACGCGTGGTCAAACTAGGAATTCCATCCCTAGTCAGCGCACACGGCCTCACATCGACCGCCTTGGAAGCTGCAACTGTGCTGTCGCAACAATACGCTCCTATTTTTAACCCTACATATCCCGCGAAATTTACCCACATTTCTTTTCCCTCGCGCGACGTGCAAGAGATGTCAGAAATAAAGTTCACCCCTGAGACAGTTCATCGGAAGATTCTGTGTCTGCGACAGTACTCCTCGTTAGGACTTGACGGCATCCATCCCAAAATCCTGAAAGTAGCCGCAGCACATATATCTCCTTTACTGGCGACTTACTTTCAACGTTGTTTGGACTCGGCTACCATTCCACAAGCCTGAAAGGAAGGTGTTGTAAGCCCTATATTTAAAGGCGGCAGCCGGTCTGATCCTGCAAATTATCGCCCCATCGTGCTGTTATCAGTGATTTCTAAAGTCATGGAGAGCATTGTCTCTGACCGCATTGTCTCACATTTCGAAACGAATCGGATTTTAATCAAACAACAACACGGTTTTCGGGTCAAACGTTCGTGCACCTCTAATTTGCTTCTCGCACGAGATGAATGGACGAAATCCGTCGACGAAGGCACTGGTCTCGATGCTATATTTTTGGATTTCTCCAAGGCATTCGACCGTGTGCATCACGACATCCTTCTCCTTAAACTCGCTTCCTATGGCGTTGGATCATTCCTGGTATCATGGATGAAATACTTCCTATGCGATCGCTCTCTCTGTGTTCGTGTGCGCGACTGCTACTCAGCCCCCTTTCCAATCAAGTGTGGTTTGCCGCAAGGTTCGGTTCTTGGTCCAAGACTCTTCATTATCTTCATCAACGATATCGGACAAGACATTGAATCCCCGTTCCTCCTCTTTGCTGATGATGTCAAACTTTGGCGCTCTCTTAAATCGTCTGATGATTCCCGTGTCTTACAAGACGACTTAGATCGCCTACATTGTTGGTCCTCACGAAACTATCTTCCATTCAACGCATCCAAGTGCAGCGTTTTCCCCATCCGTCACTCAGCTTGTTTTACCTACCGTTTGGGGCAAACAACACTTCAACGCGTTCGGCAAGAAAAGGATCTTGGACTTATCATTCAGCAAGACCTTGGTTGCACAGAACAATGCGAACGCGCAGCAGCTGCAGCCAACCGCAACACCGGCCTACTTCGCCGAGCCCTCGGCAAGTTCGACCGGTTTCTCTTCCCGACTCTGTTGAACATTTACATCCGGCCACACTTGGAATACGCAGTGCAGCCTTGGCGGCCGTAGCTATGCGAGGACATGTCACTCATCGAAAACGCCCAACGGCGTGCGACAAAGCTCGTCCGCGGTATGCGCCACTTGCCATACGAGGAGAGATTACGCCGTTTAAACACATACTCCGTTACGTACCGTCTTCTCCGTGGAGACATGATACTTACAAACCGGATACTGAGCGACCCCTCCCATCCATGCAGCTCCCTACTCGTCCCATCCATCAGCACAAATCTCCGAGGACATGGACTTAAATTGCTACATCAGCAAAGTCGACTTGAATGTCGCCGCAGGTTTTTCTCGGTGCGAGTCTGCAGTCCATGGAATGCTCTTCCATGCAAGCTTTTTGAATCCGCTTCTTTCGGTTCTTTCAAAGGTCTCCTCGATTTCCACCTCCATGAAATCTCCCACTCCCAAGACACTAATACCCCCTCGTGGCAACGGTAAGTTCTCTTTCTGTGCCATTTGCATTTTCGTCACTACCCCTCTAACACTTCTCCAGTTTGATTGCTCTTCCAGATCCCAGTATCGGAAGTCCAAGCGCACGCAGTCTCAGCTGACCCTGTTCCGGAGGATGTGGTGAGTAGCGGTGTCCCGGGTTGACGCCCTAACTGTCCAAATGCCACAAAAATCCACTGATGGTGCAGGCTAACGCGAATGTGGCCCGCTATAAGGCCTTGGAAACTCGAACATTTTACTATTCTTTTCTTTTCCATCCACCGCACAATCCACCCTGCGGTTTTGTACAAGCTCCCCGCTTTCTATACCGTAATAAACTATTGAGTTATTGAACTATTAATGCTCGTAAGCACTTCTTCAGTGAAAGAGTAGTAAGGTACTGGAACTGCCTACCTGAAGATGTCGTGAACTCTAACTCTGTAATGTGTTTCAAGAATAGACTTGATGCCGCATGGAGCTCACTATTTCCTGCATTTTGCCCCTAATTGAATAATGATATTGTATTTACCTGGTCTTTGAAATGCACTTGAACTTGAACTTGAACCCCTCAACTAGAGGACATACATTGAAGCTCGCGAAAAACCACAGCCGTCTGAATCTTAGGCAACACTTTTTCAGTGAAAGAGTGGTAAGCTTCTGGAACAAGCTGCCTGAGGAACTAATAGCTTGCACATCAATAGGTGCATTCAAAAGGGGTTTAGATGCCTTGTGGCTTGGGCTTTTCCCAGACTTTTTCCCGTGAATATGCAGGTTGTCTGTCGTCAGGATTGTCCATTTTTTGTTCATTTCGAAATTATATGGTCTTGACCACAAATTTAAAAAAACAAAAAAATCCTGTTATATAATGCCTCGTTTTAAATGTCATGTTTTAAATGTACGCACCAATTTTCCATAGCTAACCTCTCACCGGCTTGGTGAAGAGAAACCCTTTCCGTTTTTCTCAGTCGCAGCTACAAATTCTGGGACCAGAGGACGGCTTGGAAAACATCGGACGTACCTTCGCATACGACGAGAATACCAGAGGAAAATGAACCAACTTTGGCAGTGGTGGGCGCTCCTTTGAAGCTTTCCACAGACGGAAATTCTGGACGCTCGATTGGCTTATCCCTTGGCGGCGCGATCGTCGAGGATATCCAAATCACAATAAGAAAAAACGCTTTGGCAGTGGTGGTTGCTTCTCTGCAGCTTTCCACCGAAAGAAATTCTGGACGCTCGATTGGCTCGTTAGCCACATACTGTCCTGTGCAAACTGAACTGAACTGAACTGAACTGAACTTTGGCGGTACGTTCAACTTTGTTGCATTTGCCACGCTCAGTTACAAACGTTTACGAATTTTCACCGTATCACAGTTGTACTGTAAAATAGAAACTCTATTTTACTTATTCTCGAAAGTTTAAACACACAATTCATTCTTGCACCTCTTGCTGATTAATTACTTCCGTAATAAACTCAGTATTCTGTTTTAATCTTGCATCACCGTGTTTTAGCTATTTTCAACTATGAATAAAACTGTTTGTATTAGCGCGAAATGTGGCAAACAAGTAGCTAAAGGTATTGAGTGCAATGCTTGCAAGCGTTGGGATCACCCTGGCTGCTCAGCTATACATAAATCCCACTATGGGCTTTATGCGAAATTCCGCTGGCTTCCGTGGTATTGCAGTGAGTGTCACAAGGCTGCCACTGAAGCCGCATTTGTGTTCCACCAACGGCGATCTAGTTTGACGCTAGCTAGTGTGTCTGAATCCGTGTCCGACCGAACTTATGCATCAGTCGCGCAGACCAATTTAGTCCCTGGGCGGGCTTCGGCGGGTAACAAGGCCAAACATTCGAGCCAGTTATCCCGCCCTCCTGTGCCATCCACCACTGTCAAGGCAAAAAATAAACCTAAGCCTTCTAAAAGACGGGTGTCCAAGGGCTCTAAACCGCCGCTAACCGACGCTAACGTCGCACTGGTGAAACAATCACCTACTAGTCTTAAACTACTTTCACGAATGGTGTCCAATTCAGCAGGCACCCAAAGAAGGCAGGCTAAGACTATTAATTCCAATAAAAATGGAAAGTAACATACTAATGTTGTCGGTTCCAATGCCATAGATCAAATTATTCTGGAGCTGAACAGTCTTCGGAAAAAAAATTGAATCATTACATGGCCTATCTTCGGCTCGTAAAAATAGAACTCGTAATGTTCTCGTTTTCAATCGTACCGAGCCCTTCATCGAGGAATCCAAATCTCGTAGAGATTTGGACCGCAGGTGTATCCACGATCTCTTTCGCATGTTTTGGATGAAGCCTTCCACTCTCACGGTGCGAGTTCATCGTGTGGGTAGATGGAAGATGGACAACCGGCCTCGACCGATCCTAGTCGAGTTCAAATTCCAGGCGGATCGCGATGTGTTTTTGTCTAAGGCGGAACACATAACTAACGCCACTTTAGAAAAACTCCAAGTGAAGCCTGATAACCCTCCTTTTGATAGGAGGCAGTTCACTGTAGCTCCGACTAGGATTAACTTAGCTGTAGGGTTATCCGCTCCCCTTCAGCCTGATGCGAAGCCGATCGCTACTGCATCAACAACGATCGTACCGGTGCGTGCATCACCTATGATCTTGCTATCAGGTGCGCACGACGATCTGCTTAGCTTGAATGAAAAAGGAAGCCAGTCAAGCCTTTCTAGTGGCAGCTCCCATGTTATTAATAAGGGCTCAATAGTCAGGCAACGTTCCATTAGCTTGAATGGCGTAGGAAGTCCGTCAAGCCTTTCTAGTGGCAGCTCCCATGTTATAAATGAGGGCTTAATAGTTAGGCAACGTTCCATTACCGTCGTGCAAGATGCACGCGATATTGCTTCTCCTGCATTAAGCAGTACGCCAAAAAACGTGCAGCTTCCCCGGGTGCTTCGACCGAGGGCAAAGCACGACTCAGCTTAGAAGCGCGCATATCCAGTGCCACTGTGTTGTACGCTAATGTGTGCAGCATAAGAAATAAGTGGTCTGAACTTTCTCTTCGTGTAGCCGAGCTACACCCGAGGGTTATAGCGCTGTCTGAAACCTGGCTGTCTGCGGTTGATGTTGTGCCAGCTAGCATCAGCGAACAGTATCTTGTCATCAGATGCGATAGACCTGGCGATAGAAGAGGCGGAGGCGTGGCACTTTTCCTTGAATATGGTCTATACAATACGGGTCCAGGGTTATCACTCGCTATTGAAAATGTCCAAGTTGTTACTAGTGTCCTGACTTGCTACAAGTCAGCACTGGCGATTGCTTGTGTTTACGTCACGCCCTGTGCAACCCTGCGAGAAATTAGTCAACTGCTTGAGATGCTTGACGGGTTGTTTCAATCAGCCCCAAGCGTACTCATTCTAGGTGATTTTAATCTCCCAGATATAGACTGGTCAGCTCCCTCAGGGGTACTCACTGAGTGTTATAATCCCGAGTTCTAGGATTAAACTGTATCTCAAACAGACAATTGAGCAGAGAGGTTCTGGATGAAAGTTCTATTGATACAAGGTGGGACAAAGAGCACCACAGTCCAAATGAAGGGTAGGCTAAAATAGGGAGAAGAATATTTAGTGTAAAGTAAACACAATGATAAGTATAATTCGTTTGGAGGTGACCCTCCTAACACCTCCCCCAGGAAGTCTTCAACGATAGGACTGTTTACTTGGGTTCAGCTGCAAAGGTTTGACTTTCTTTCGAACACGGTCGGTCCATCTTCTTGGTGTACAGTTAGTTTGAACATCTCGTTTTTCTGGCGAGGATATGGTCAACCTCTCAGGTAGTTCAAATGTGTCTAGCAAGATGTCCAGTGGAATACCAGGATCGTGGTTTACAATCTCGGGCAAAGAAGATGGGCGCAGCTGATTTGCATGACGGATCCAGATGGAAGATTGTACATCAACTTCATAGATCACGTGTCCCACGCGGCGAACAATTTGTCCTTGTGTCCATGTTTCACCACCACTTCGATAGTCTTTTGCCAGTACGGATGCACCTGGCTTATAGAACCGACTGACGGCTCCATGGTGATGGTTGAACTGGTTTTCCATGCGTCGGTTTCTAGACATCTCATTAGAAAACGATGGACGGATGATGTCCAATGGTAATCGAATCTTTCGATTCATGAGTGCCTCTGCCGGGGATACCCTGTTAGGTACATTGGGATTCGGCGTGGCTCGGTAACTGAGCAAGAACCTTTCAATGATTTCTGACGTGGTTCCTTCCCCTCTGAGTTTCAAGAGTGCTCTCTTGAATGTATCCACAAATCTTTCTACTTGTCCGTTGGATTGTGGGTGAAACGGAGGCGTGCGTTTATGCTCAATACTGTTTTGTTGACAGAATGATGCAAACTCCGCCGAAGTGAAAGCTGTTCCGTTGTCGGAAACAAGAGTATCTGGGACACCAAATCGGCTGAATACCTGCTGCAGTTTAGTAATCGTTGCACTTGAAGTGACTCGAACCATGTGAAACACTTCGGGCCATTTGCTGAATGCGTCGACTAGGATCAAATAATTTTGATTGTTAATCGGACCAGCAAAATCAATATGAACCCTGGACCATGGTGATTCTGGTGTGGGCCATGAAAATAACTCGGTTTTTCTAGGGGTCTTCGCCGCCAATTGACAGTTAGAACATGTTTTTACGAGACCCTCTAGCTGTTTATCCATGTTAGGCCAATATACATAACTTCGTGCCAACGCTTTCATATGGCTAATGCCAGGATGACCAAAGTGAAACTGTTTGAGAACATCCTTTTGTAGTGTTGATGGCACAACCACACGTTCTGCGAACAACAGGCATCCTGCGTTTTCTGATAGAGACCCACGGCGCCGAAAGAACGGTTGAAGATTTTCGTCACATGTACGGGGCCATTGGGTGCGGTTGAAATGTAGGACCTTCTGAAGGACGGTATCGTGAGCAGTAGCCTCACGTATCATATCAGAGGTTATTGGTAACGCACGAATAATATTAGTAAAAACATTACTGATGTCAGGTTCAACGGTTATTGACGCGATGACGGTATCCTCAGGTTGCTGGCGCTGCGAATCCATTAGTCTGGATAATGCATCTGCTTGACCAATAGCATCAGTAGATTGATTACGTAAATCTGATGTTGTGTGCGATTGGATAGCCTCACAGATGGAACTTAAAGGTACATCCATGAGTTGAAGTTTAGTAATCCAGTCCAGTCCGAGTAAATTCAGGTTTGCACAGTCCGTTAAATAGCATTTACCAGAAAACTGTTGGTTGTTAAAAGTGACTTCACAAATCAATTCTCCGGTTAGATTTAACGTATTGCCTGATGCACTCTGGGCCACGTGACTGGTGGGTAGAATATGAGGTTTTCCAATTAATTCCCATGTGTTACGTGAGATCAACGTAATATCCGAGGCTGTGTCCAGCTGGAGGCGGATCGGAACGGTATTAATTGAAACAATTACGTATTTACGTCGAGATTGAAATTCTCCGTTGAACGTTGCGAATACGGAATTAGATAGCAGTTTTTTATGAGGGTACTGCTTGTGACGGACGGCTTTTGGGGTGCTCTTTGATGGATTGTGATTGCCTTTTAACATGGAGTGACAAAACCCTTCCTTGTGTCCACGTCTGTGGCACTGATGACATTGATGCTTTTTAAATGGACAAAAACGTGCAAAGTGCCAATCTCCGCATGACCAACATGCCGTAGGGGGCTTTTTGACAGATGTTACTGTCTCTTTTGCTAAGGCATGTACGGTGACAGATGAAGTCGGCAGCGATGTCCGCTGGATGAGAGCTGTGTCGTGTTTGAGGTTAATCAGTCTTTGGCATTCAGTGGTGAGTGAACGCACAGTTACTTCTTTCTCGTGTTCGAGTTTAGAAAGTAATCTAGTACGTATGTCGGCTTCTTGTGGTGACTGGAGACCAGCGATGAAAATAAGACATTTAAATTGATCTTCCGTAAGGGTCTGTAGCTGGAATTTTTCGCACTCACGATTAACGATGCCGGCAAACGTAACGTAATCATCACCATCTCGTTTCGATAGCTTCAAACAATTGTAACGGGTGTTAAATAAGGAGGATTGATCTCCGAAAATTTCCCGTAATTGCTCTACAGTTTCAGAAAAACAAAGATCTTTCGGTTGCTTGGGCAGAATGAAATTTGTGAAACGATCGTGCTCGATAGTTCCAAGTTTGCGAACAAGAAGGCGGGATTTCCACGCATCATCTTGACAGGAAAATTCATTCAGAAATGTATCTTTCCATCGGTTGTACCATGAATCGAAAGTAAGACCGGATGCAGGATCGTAATTGAATTCTGAAATTATAGAAGCAGTCGATTCCATAAATGCTGGTGAATTGGAACTCTGGGACAGAGTTGAAGACTGAAGGTTGAGACATTGTGTTAGCGATTGAATCAAACGCATTTGTGTTTGTTCGAATTGTTTGTGTTGATGATCAAGAATCGCTTTCAAATCCTCTGATGAAAATGACATGATTGGATTCGTTGTAAATTCCCGTCGCCAATGTTATATTCCCGTCGCCAATGTTATAATCCCGAGTTCTAGGATTAAACTGTATCTCAAACAGACAATTGAGCAGAGAGGTTCTGGATGAAAGTTCTATTGATACAAGGTGGGACAAAGAGCACCACAGTCCAAATGAAGGGTAGGCTAAAATAGGGAGAAGAATATTTAGTGTAAAGTAAACACAATGATAAGTATAATTCGTTTGGAGGTGACCCTCCTAACACTGAGCAATCCGCATCTTTTCTCGATTGGATCCACTATCATGGATTACATCAGCACGTGAACAAACCCACTAGGTTCCGCGATGGATGCACTCCATCCACTCTTGACTTGCTGTCGTCTCAGCTAGAAGCTGTCAAGAATGTCAAGTTCCTACCCCCTCTTGGCAAAAGCGACCACGCTGTTGCGTTTTCACAAACCTCTTGCGCGCCCTAGACGTAATTTTAGGCGTGTTGACTGGGGCCTACTTTTACAGTCATCAAAATCTTACCTTCTGTTCTCGAGTGATTCTAGTGTAACTGAAAACTGGGACAGAATTTGCAGATTTCTTAACGGGCTACAAGACCTGCATGCTCCACTGCAATGCGTGAATAGGCACCAGCGGCCACCCTGGTGGTCTCCCAGCGTTCGTCGTTCTATTCGTAAACGTGATCGCTTATGGAGGCAATATAGGCTATCGCTCACCTCTGGTTCGTGGGTCCATTACAGAACCGCCCGAAACGCTTGTGTCAAAATGCAGCGTGTGCTCAAACAGAAGTTTGAGTTATCCTTACCCAGGGATGCTAAATCCAACCCGAAAAGGTTTTACAGTTGTAACGAGATAGAGTGAATGATACTTCCAAACGATTGAGAAGATAACGCCTGATAGAAAGGCTTTAATCAACTAAAGAACACGAGTATGAGCTACAACAAAAAGAAAAATGTTAGATGTGTAATACGGTAAAATAAGCGTGTATACACAATAAAAGGAATGTCAAAACAACACGACATTCACCCCGACCGGGAAGGCCGAGTGATATAACGGTTACAGTTTTAGACCTCACGGGATCGAAGATTGTAGGGTCTAACCCTTTGTTGTTGTGAAACAAGGTGTTCTACATTTGGTTGAAGTGTAGTGGTTGGTCCAGAAATGTCTGAAGTGGCAGACTGTATGTCAGGTGTACAAAGGGTATCTGGAGGCGTTTTTGTTGGGTCAGGTGGGTCAGTGTTCAATGGGTTTGGCGACTGATTCATTGGAGCCAGTTGACGGAGAGACACAGTCTCCTCGCGACCATCTGGCAAGCGGATATGGGCATACTGAGGATTACTCTCCAGAAGCTCCACCTCTTCCACCAGGGGGCATACTTGGAGGAACGAACGTTTCTGCGATAAAGGACTGGTCCTGGCATCAACAACCAATTAGGAAGACTCGTACCGACGGGAGACTTGCGATTATGCTTGAACATGCGCTCGTGAGGCGTCTCATTTGTAGCAGTGCACAAGAGAGACCGCATGGCGTGTAGTGCTTCGGGAAGAACAAGTTCCCACTGCTCTGTCGTCAAACCTCTATCTCGCAAGCATAATGAAACCGTTTTCCATAAGGTACCGTTCAGACGTTCCACCTGCCCATTACCTTGCGGGTTATAACTGGTGGTCCTACTCGTAGCAACTCCTCGAGAATGAAGAAAAGATTTAATGTCACTGGACATGAAGGATGACCCTTGATCTGAGTGTACGTATCCGGGCATACCAAAAATGGAAAAAAGTTCGGTGAGTCGGGAAATGACAGTAGAGCTGGTCATGTCAGGACATGGGAAAGCAAAGGGGAATCGAGAAAATTCGTCAATTACTGTAAGTAAATATCGATTCCGAGTAGATGAAGGAATGGGCCCTTTAAAATCGATACTGAGACGTTCAAAAGGATGTGTTGCTTTAATGAGTGGCTCATTGTAAGGACCGAAAAATTTTGGCTTCAACTGAGAACATACAAGGCACTGCCGAATGACAGATTTGACGTCATCAAGAGAGAACGGAAGTGTTAGGAGGGTAACCTCCGAATGTTCATTATGTAATAGTTTACAGTTTACATAAAACCTCTTTTCCCTCTTTCAGCTTGCCATTGGTGCTTTTGTACTTCAGCAATAAACTTTCAGTCGAATCACTCGTGCTTCCGTCTGAACCAGTCTGTTTTGCGAATCTAGAGTTTTCCCGTGACTGTGAAACATAACAATTTGGCGACGGGGTATTACTGAATCCACATACAATGTCTATACCAGTAGAAGATGTAACAAAGCTTCTTCGCGATCAACAGGCGCTGTTTGAACAAAGTCAAATGCGCATGATCGAATTACTCACACAACGTCTAAGCTCTATAGCAACGGTTGGATCGTCTCATGTGCAGTCTGAAACAATAGATTCTGTATCTGCTACCATCACTGAGTTTCATTACGAACCTTCATCGGGACAAACATTCGATGCCTGGTACAAGCGCTGGGAGGACACCTTTCAGCATGAGCTCAGCAGCAAGGATCCAGCCTGGAAAGCACGTTTACTGGTTAGGAAGCTTAGCACGGTTGAACATGAACGTTTTACCAATTTTATCTTGCCGAAACAACCCAAAGATCTCACCTTTGAGGAAACGGTAGCTCAGCTCCGTGAAATATTCGGCGACCAAGCTTCATTGTTCAATCTTCGATACAACTGTCTGAAGTTATCCAAGACAGCTACCGACGACTATGTCACATTTGCAGGAATCGTCAACCGAGAGTGCGAAAGGTTCCAGTTGAAATCACTGACCGAAGATCAGTTCAAATGCCTCATATTTGTTGCTGGTCTCTCCTCTCACAATGATTCAGACATCCGTATGCGGTTGCTGTCCAAATTGGACCAAAATCCTAATATGACTGTTCAAGATCTAACCATCGAATGTCAACGTCTGCTAAATCTTAAGCACGATACTGCGATGGTGCAGCAATCAGCTCAGCCATCAACTTTGGTCCAGAAGGTGAAACAAACCTCATTCTCACATCCAAAAAAGCCCCCAACACCATGTTGGTCGTGTGGTGAATGGCATTTCAAACGGTTTTGTTCATTTAAAAAGCACCAATGCCAGACATGCAATCGCAGAGGTCACAAGGAAGGATTCTGTCCTCCGAACAGTACTGATGATAAAAAGATTCGTCATCCGCGAAAACGGATTTTACAAAAGTCTACATTTTCGAAGCGTTCTCAGTCTAACTCACTGTACGCTACTTTTAAAGTTGATTTCGAATCTCGCCGTCGATTCATCACTGTATGTATAAATCAGACGCCAGTACGCCTGCAGTTGGATACTGCCTCTGACATAACTATAATCTCACATGCTACTTGGGATCTTATCGGAAAACCTTCCGTATGCCCCACTGAACATTGTGCTCAAGATGCTTCAGGAAATCCCCTACAGATATCTGGTGAGCTAAATTGTGACGTCTCCTTCAGAGATACAAAATTCACCGGAACTTGTTATCTGACAGAGCATGTGCAGCTAAACTTACTTGGTCTCGATTGGATGGAAAAACTAAATTTGTGGAATTTACCTCTGAATTCTGTGTGCAATAGCGTCTCTCTTGCTCATACAGCAGATTCTGAACCACATGAAGATGCGGTTATCGCTTCAATCACTCTTGAATCAGAAGTCAGCAGTGTGCTCACTACATCAATCCGTGCGCTTCCAGTCACTTCAGCCATGGTTTGTGAAGCTACTGCCCATGATCCACTACTTCAACGAGTCCTCGAACATATCCGTACCAATTGGCCGTCACAGTGCCCTGATGCCCAACTCATGCCTTTTTACCAACGCCGTTGTTCTTTGTCAGAAGTCAATGGTTGTATATTGTTTGCTCATCGCGTGGTTGTGCCCGCCCAATTGCAGCGAAAAGTTTTGGTTCAGTTTCATAACGGACATCCAGGTATTAATCGCATGAAGGCACTAGCTCGAAGTTATGTTTATTGGCCTGGATTGGATCAGCAGATTTCAGATTTAGTACGCAATTGTTCTAAGTGTCAATTGTCAGCGAAATCTCCACCCAAATCAGTTTTGTTTTCTTGGCCTCCACCTCAATCTCCCTGGTCACGTTTGCATATCGACTTTGCAGGACCAATAGATGGTCAACAGTACTTAATCCTTGTCGATGCCTACAGCAAATGGCCCGAAATATTTCCCATGGACCGTATAACATCTGAAGCCACCATCATGAAACTTCGTCATATTTTCAGTCGTTTCGGCGTTCCAGACATTTTGGTGTCAGATAACGGTACTGCTTTTACCTCCGCAATTTTTGCCGAGTTCTGTCAACTCAACAACATACAACACATCCGTTCACCGCCTTATCACCCGCAATCCAACGGGTGAAATGAAATAAACGTGTGATACCCGGGTGGCACAGTGAGTCATGAATGGACTTTAATTGAGGAAGCGAATGTACACTGGCACAAAATCCACGAGACAAGGCATCAGCTACGGTATTATCAGGACCCGGTCGATACACCACATCATAGGAAAACTGAGAGAGTTCTATACGCCAACGTTGGATTTTGTCGTTCTTGATTTTACTGGCGATTTTCGTATCAAACATAAACGAAACGGAGCGTTGATCAGTGATTAGTTTAAAATGAGACCCAATGAGATAATGTCTCCATTTTCGAATTGCTTCAATGATCGCGCAAGCTTCCTTCTCGATCGCGGGATGATTACGCTCACTCGGAGAGAGTGTGCGAGAGAAGAAAGCAACCGGACGTCCGTTTTGGTTGAGAGTAGCAGCTATTGCTATATCGGATGCATCTGTTTCGACAACGAGAGGTACGTCACGATCAACCGAGAAAAGAGATGACTTGCACTAATTCAGATTTCAGGGATGTGTAAGCGTTCAAAGCTTTCCCGGACAGTGGGAAGATTTTATTGTGAACCAAAGGATGGATTTTGTCGGAGAACTGGGAGAACCATTGGGAATAATAAGAGAACATCCCGATTATTCTTTGTTGTGCTTTGGCATCACAGGGTGGAGGCAGCTTGAGTAAGGCATCAAATCGTTCAGGGTCTGGTTTCACATTTCCAGCGGATACCTCATAACCGAGAAGTTTAATGCGCTCTACGGAAAAGGTACATTTGTTGCGATTCAAAGTAAGCCCATATTTATCCACTGCATGCATAAATTTGCTTAAGTTTACATCATGATCATGCTTATCTTTCCCACAGACGGTTATGTTATCGACGTAGACATACGTTCCTCGCAGAGATTCCTTGCGTATTAACTCATCCATGGCCCGCTGGAAGCATGCAACTCCGTTGGTTACGCCAAATGGAATACGCCGGAATTGGTAGAGGTTACCACATGCTTCAAATGCAGTGTACCGGCGCTCATTCTCCTTTACAGGAATTTGGTGATATGCGCTCTGCAAGTCTAAGGTGCTAAAAACACCAAACTGTGAAATCTTTTGGATCATGTCATCGATTCGAGGCAGGGGGTAGGCGTCTAGATATGTGAATCGGTTGATAGTTTGGCTATAGTCAATGACCAAACGTTTCTTCTGTCGTTCATTTGTTGTGACCAACACCTGGGCGCGCCAAGGCGACTGGGAAGATTCGATTATTTCCTCATTTAGTAGCTTGGCAACTTCAGCTCGAATGAAAATCTCGTCGTTATGACTGTATCTTCTGGACTTGGTGCATATCGGACGACATGATGGGTCCAGATGAGGGAAAAGTGAAACAGGAGTTAATGTAGTAACGGATAAACTACACAAAGAAAATGGGGCTTGGATTCCTTCGAAAGGTATTTCAACTGCTCGATGGCGCTGAAGAAAATCATGTCCAAGCAACACATCGGCACATAGATCAGGAAGGATAGAAAGTTTCACATTGTTGTAACGAGTACTTTTGTGGACGAGTGATACAAAACAATGACCTTTCGTATTGCTTATCATCGACGTAGAAGCCAACACAATTTGGTTTTTCGATTCCAGGATAGGCCAACCGTTTCGACAGACGATACTTTCGGAGATGTAACTCTCAGAACTACCCGTGTCAACCAGCGCCTGTAAAGCTATACCGTTGACGACAACTCCGGTAATTGCTTTATTAAGACTGGCCGGCGCAGCAGCGTTGATAATCGTGGAGGTCAGAAAAGGAATTACCGATGCAGTGTGTTTTGCTTTGTTTGTAGAACGGCATACTTTTTGGAAATGACCTTTCTTGCCACATGATTTGCACTCCGCATCCCTAGCGGGGCATTTCGAGCGTGGATGTCGATCGTAACCGCAAAAGAAACAACTGGAACGTGCGGAAGCCAGAGTTGTCTCAGAACTGAAAAGAGTTGAATCGGTAGTGGCGTGAGACGCATCGATTGCGGCAGCACCGTAATTACTAGGTGCAGGCTGGATAAACGAATGAGATTGACGTTGGGCCAAATCGAGGGCCTTTGCCTGGTCGAAAGCAGTCTGTACATCCAGTGTCTTGTTTTCCAACAACCTCTGACGAATGGCGTTAGACATAAGCCCGCTTATGAAAGCGTCCCGAATAGCATCTTGCTGATTTTGTTCAGCACTAACGACTTTAAAGTCACAATCCTTTGCAAAATTACGCAATTTCTGCATGAACTGGTCAAGAGTTTCGTCGCGATTTTGCTTACAAGTGGCAAGGATATGTCTTGAGAATATCTCGTTTTTGGGCTGAACATAAAGAGAATTCAAGGTACTGATGGCTAAATCGTAGTCAGTGCATTGAGAAATGATTTTATAGACAGCAGGTGACAGGAAATGGATAAGAGTCTTCAGTTTGTCTGGGTTGAAAGATTCAACTGTATCGAGAAAATTCGTAAAGGTCAAAAACCAGTGTTTCCATGAATCGGTAGCATCTGCAGCGTTGGGATCGGTATCGAAGCGTTCAGGACGGAGTAAACGATCCATTTTTTTTAGTTGATTAAATTGTAACGAGATAGAGTGAATGATACTTCCAAACGATTGAGAAGATAACGCCTGATAGAAAGGCTTTAATCAACTAAAGAACACGAGTATGAGCTACAACAAAAAGAAAAAGGTTAGATGTGTAATACGGTAAAATAAGCGTGTATACACAATAAAAGGAATGTCAAAACAACACGACAACAGTTACGCGCAATCTAAAGGAAAAACTAGGGTAAACATCGGTGACTTAAAACTGGAGGATGGACAAGTAGCTACTAGTGACCTAGCTAAGGCGGCAGCCTTCTCAAAGTTTTTCAGTAGCGTTCAGCGTAGGGATAATTCTTTACTCACACCGCCTGAGTTGCTTAACTTTCCATCTGGTGTCCCTGCACTAGATGATTTGTCCTTTAATGAGGCGGAGGTGTATGGAGCCCTTATTCATGTTCGTGCTAACAAGGCTGAGGGTCCGGATCACATCCACTCAATTATGTTGAGAAATCTTGCCCCAGTGCTTGCAGAACCCCAATGTGAGCTCTTCAATTCATGTTTGCACTCGGCAATGGTTCCTCGTGAGTGGAAAGAAGCCATAGTAGTACTGTTATAATCCCGTGTTCTAGGATTAAACTGTATCTCAACCAGACAATTGAGCAGAGAGGTTCTGGATGAAAGTTCTATTGATACAAGGTGGGACAAAGAGCACCAGAGTCCAATTGAAGGGTAGGCTAAAATAGGGAGAAGAATTGTTAGTGTAAAGTAAACACAATGATAAGTATAATTCGTTTGGAGGTGACCCTCCTAACGCCTCCCCCAGGAAGTCTTCAACGATAGGACTGTTTACGTGGGTTCAGCTGCAAAGGTTTGACTTTCTTTCGAACACGGTTGGTCCATCTTCTTAGTGTACAGTTAGTTTGAACATCTCGTTTTTCTGGCGAGGATATGGTCAACCTCTCAGGTAGTTCAAATGTGTCTAGCAAGATGTCCAGTGGAATACGAGGATCGTGGTTTACAATCTCGGGCAAAGAAGATGGGCGCAGCTGATTTGCATGACGGGTCCAGATGGAAGATTGTACATCAACTTCATAGATCACGTGTCCCACGCGGCGAACAATTTGTCCTTGTGTCCATGTTTCACCACCACTTCGATAGTCTTTTGCCAGTACGGATGCACCTGGCTTATAGAACCGACTGACGGCTCCATGGTGATGGTTGAACTGGTTTTCCATGCGTCGGTTTCTAGACATCTCATTAGAAAACGATGGACGGATGATGTCCAATGGTAATCGAATCTTTCGATTCATGAGTGCCTCTGCCGGGGATACCCTGTTAGGTACATTGGGATTCGGCGTGGCTCGGTAACTGAGCAAGAACCTTTCAATGATGTCTGACGTGGTTCCTTCCCCTCTGAGTTTCAAGAGTGCTCTCTTGAATGTATCCACAAATCTTTCTACTTGTCCGTTGGATTGTGGGTGAAACGGAGGCGTGCGTTTATGCTCAATACTGTTTTGTTGACAGAATGATGCAAACTCCGCCGAAGTGAAAGCTGTTCCGTTGTCGGAAACAAGAGTATCTGGGACACCAAATCGGCTGAATACCTGCTGCAGTTTAGTAATCGTTGCACTTGAAGTGACTCGAACCATGTGAAACACTTCGGGCCATTTGCTGAATGCGTCGACTAGGATCAAATAATTTTGATTGTTAATCGGACCAGCAAAATCAATATGAACCCTGGACCATGGTGATTCTGGTGTTGTGTGCGATTGGATAGCCTCACAGATGGAACTTAAAGGTACATCCATGAGTTGAAGTTTAGTAATCCAGTCCAGTCCGAGTAAATTCAGGTTTGCACAGTCCGTTAAATAGCATTTACCAGAAAACTGTTGGTTGTTAAAATTGACTTCACAAATCAATTCTCCGATTAGATTTAACATATTGCCTGATGCACTCTGGGCCACGTGACTGGTGGGTAGAATATGAGGTTTTCCAATTAATTCCCATGTGTTACGTGAGATCAACGTAATATCCGAGGCTGTGTCCAGCTGGATGCGGATCGGAACGGTGACCAACATGCCGTAGGGGGCTTTTTGACAGATGTTACTGTCTCTTTTGCTAAGGCATGTACGGTGACAGATGAAGTCGGCAGCGATGTCCGCTGGATGAGAGCTGTGTCGTGTTTGAGGTTAATCAGTCTTTGGTATTCAGTGGTGAGTGAACGCACAGTTACTTCTTTCTCGTGTTCGAGTTTAGAAAGTAATCTAGTACGTATGTCGGCTTCTTGTGGTGACTGGAGACCAGCGATGAAAATAAGACATTTAAATTGATCTTCCGTAAGGGTCTGTGGCTGGAATTTTTCGCACTCACGATTAACGATGCCGGCAAACGTAACGTAATCATCACCATCTCGTTTCGATAGCTTCAAACAATTGTAACGGGTGTTAAATAAGGAGGATTGATCTCCGAAAATTTCCCGTAATTGCTCTACAGTTTCAGAAAAACAAAGATCTTTCGGTTGCTTGGGCAGAATGAAATTTGAGAAACGATCGTGCTCGATAGTTCCAAGTTTGCGAACAAGAAGGCGGGATTTCCACGCATCATCTTGACAGGAAAATTCATTCAGAAATGTATCTTTCCATCGGTTGTACCATGAATCGAAAGTAAGACCGGATGCAGGATCGTAATTGAATTCTGAAATTATGGAAGCAGTCGATTCCATTAATGCTGGTGAATTGGAACTCTGGGACAGAGTTGAAGACTGAAGGTTGAGACATTGTGTTAGCGATTGAATCAAACGCATTTGTGTTTGTTCGAATTGTTTGTGTTGATGATCAAGAATCGCTTTCAAATCCTCTGATGAAAATGACATGATTGGATTCGTTGTAAATTCCCGTCGCCAATGTTATAATCCCGTGTTCTAGGATTAAACTGTATCTCAACCAGACAATTGAGCAGAGAGGTTCTGGATGAAAGTTCTATTGATACAAGGTGGGACAAAGAGCACCAGAGTCCAATTGAAGGGTAGGCTAAAATAGGGAGAAGAATTGTTAGTGTAAAGTAAACACAATGATAAGTATAATTCGTTTGGAGGTGACCCTCCTAACAAGTACCAATACACAAAGGTGGTTGCAGGTCGATTCTTGGTAACTATAGACCAGTCAGCCTGACCAGCATCGTCTCGAAAGTATTGGAATGACTTATACGCGACAAAATCTGCCAGCATTCTCTACTTAGTGTAGCTCAACATGGATTCCTGAAAGGGAGGTCTTGTTTGACTAACCTCTTGAGTTTCCTCAATATTGCTACGAAAAGGTTGGATTTTTTTTACACAATCATTTAAAAATGACAAAGTGCCACCCAATCAATTTGGGTGTGGGCGTGATACTACCCCGTTGCCCAGGCCGAAGTAGAGGAGTTGATCTTGAGGACTCCCACCTCAAGCCTTTGGCCCGAAAGCCTAACCCGCAAGGCAGCGGAGCGAGATTAAGGATCGCACCTATCGGGGCCGGATACTGTAGGTACGGTTCACAAGCCATTCGCGAGGTAGAGACCAAGCAGGGACTCCCGACATCATCCCAACCAGTCGAGCCGGTGATCCTTGCGGATTCATACGCCTCTTCTGGTATACAATGTCCGCGAGGGACAAGGAGACAAGGAGACTGTGTTTGTCTGGCTTCTCACCATTGACCAACCTGGTATGAGTAACTCTGAAGATTCCACGAAGACATCACCCAGTATAGCTCAATGGATCATCGAGGCACGCAAGCCGCTGCACCACGTCAAGGTCCAGTCTCGGCGCAACGGTTGGATGAAGGGAAGCCGGTCGAAGCGCTCTACCTAGATTTTAGCAAGGCTTTCGATTCCGTCAGCCACAGATTTTTAGAAACTAAGCTGGCAGCAAAAGGCATACGTGGTAGTTTACTTGCTTGGATAAAATCATTCCTGACAGGTAGGACCTTTAGAGTGCGAGTAGAATCTACGTTGTCGATCCAAACGGAGGTGATAAGTGGGGTGCCTCAGGGGTCTGTGCTAGGTCCGCTGCTCTTTCTGATTTTTATCGATGACTTGTCGCCTATCTTGGAGTGCCCGTGCTTCATTTTTGCGGATGACGTGAAGTTCATTGGTTCAACGAATGAAGATACTCTGTTGCACGACCTCGAGCGGGTCATTGACTGGTCCATACTTTGGGACCTCCCACTGAACCTCAATAAGTGCCAACTCTTGTCTGCTCTGGTCGACAAGATCACAGTCCAGGTGTCAGGTACTCCTATTAGCGTTGATGCCACACAGCGGGTGAGAGGAGTTTTTGCTCTACATTTCAGGTAACCATCCTACCAGAAGAAATCCGTGAACTATTTTGTTTGAAGTGCTGGGCGCTCTTTTTTGGCATACCACCGGAAGAAATCTGGACGCTCGATTGGCGACCTAGCCACTTATCGTCCTGTGCAACCTGAACCTATACTGCCGTTGTTTTTCCCGGCAGCAGTGAAAACACCACCGGCATCATGAGTCCTTGGCAGCAACAGTGTATTGTGTACAATTGATGGAATAAGCTGGGCGCCACTTTAAATGTTCCATCGGCAAACCAGTGTTGACTTTCAGACAATATCATCAGATTTTCGTGGGTTGAGAAAATCAGAATGCGCTGTGAGCCAGGTCCAGAGTCGTGCAGAAGAAAGAGCTCTCCATCATCAAAGGTCTTGTAGTCATCAGGAATATTCAGATCTTCCAGACTTGCAGGCAGTGGTGGGACCCGACCATTGCGGTTTCGCGTTCTTTGTATTTGTCTCTTAAGTGCCCGTTCTGTTGGCAAAGAAGCTGCTGTGACTTCAGAAACGCCTGTACACTGACTGGCAATGATCATCATTGTGGTTTCTTCTGTTGTAGACGCTTGTCTTTTGATGGAATCAACTACCTTCAGAACATTCTGGCGACACGCGTCGGGGGCATGGTTGTGCTCTGATGACTTCAAGACTGTATTTCCACGGAGATGGAGTCGCCCGGAACAGTGGTCTTTTCGCTTTCGTTCACACACATAAAAATCAACAGTGGGGTCACTCTTGCTGGTTTCCTTTTTGTTGTACACGAAACGTTCGTAGCAAGCCTTAGGTTTGCCTTTTTTTGACAAATACCAAGTGATGAAATTCAGCCTTCAAAAAACGCAAAGCAGCCTTGGGCATTACGCCCGAGGACAAAGAGCTCATAGGTAGCCCTAACACCGGGAGTCTGGCCCCATATGATAGTGCTCTTCTGTTCTATACAAACGCTTGTAGCATTAGAAATAAATGGGCTGAACTCCTCTGTAGAGTTGATGACAACCACTACAAAATTGTGGGTTTCACGGAATCATGGTTGTCTCATGATGACCACATACCAGCTTTAATCGCGGATAGGTTTAGCGCCGTAAGAAGCGATCGACCCCTGGGTAAGCTAGCAGGAGGGGCGTTGCTCCTTATTGACAACGCTATTCCCTTCGAGAAAAGTATTTCTTTTTCTACAACGAATGTTCAGATAATATCTGCCTTGCTCATGCATGGATGCACGCGTATCGTTGTAAGCTGCGTCTACCGTAGTCCGAGCACTAGTTTGGAAGAAGATGCTCTTTTGCAAATTAAGCTGTCGTCTCTTTTAGCCGTAGCACCACGTGTTGTAATCTTCGGAGATTTTAATCTACCTGAAATAAACTGGGAGTACCAAACCTCACATGCTCCAGGAATCGCGAACGATTTTCTGGACTGGCTACACTCCCATGCACTTTACCAACACGTAAACGAACCAACTAGATTCCGAGAGGGTCAGTCTCCGTCTATTCTTGACCTAGTTATTTCAACTTCTGAAAGCGGTATACAAAATTTGGTCTTACTGCCACCACTAGGAAAGAGCGACCACTTAGTGTTAGCCTGCGAGTTACTCCAGTCATTTGGTAAACCCCCACTTAAGATGTTTCGAAGCTTCCATAGGATCGACCCTGCTTCCCTATTGCAGGCAGCAGCGCTACTCCCATGGCAAAACATTAACCATGTGGATGGGATGTGGGGGCAGATCAAGAAAAACATCCTTCAACTTCAGGATCGATTCGCTCCTCTCTTACCCGTTCGCAAAAAAGGTAAACCTCAATGGTGGTCAGCCTCAGGTTCCCGTAGCGTACGTCACCGCGACGCAAAATGGAGGCGTTATAAGCTTACTCCCTCATGTGGGACTTGGGCCCGTTACAAAGAAGCGCGAAACATAGCTGTCTCCAAGATACGTGCAGCAAAGATTTCTTTCGAAATGAGACTCGCTCAAGAGGCCGATACTCATCTGAAACGTTACTACAGCTACGTTCAATCTAAAGGGTCAACACGAAAAGGTGTAGGTACCCTGAGAAGGGACGATGGATCAGCCGTCATTGCAAGCACTGAAAAGGCTCAATTGTTTTCCTCGCATTTTCAAGGCGCACAACGCCGAGATTATAACTCGGATGCATCTGCGCCATCACTTCAATGTGTACTCTCTGATCGCCCCCTCTGCACTGACCTTACATTCGAGGTACACATTGTTGAGAATATATTGGCCAGCCTAGCTTACAACAAGTCGGCTAGGGCCCGATAGCATCCATCCACGAATGATCAGACTGCTAGCGCCTATATTAGCTGTGCCGATCACAGAACTTTTCACATCATCCCTCAGTCAGGGTACCCTTCCTTTAGACTGGAGAACAGCCGTTGTAGTACCTATCCATAAGGGAGGAGCTTCCTCGGCGGTCAATAATTACCGCCCGGTTAGCCTCACTAGTGTACTATGTAAGGTTATGGAAAGATTGATCCGCGATAAAATATGTGGATATCTAACCAAACACTCTTTTGAATGGCGCACAACACGGCTTCCTAAAAGGTAGGTCATGTCTGACAAATTTGTTGAGCTTTCTTAACGAGGTTACTAAGAGGATGGATGATGGTATAGCTGTAGAAGTCTTCTATCTCGACTTTAGTAAGGCTTTTGATTAAGTCAACCATAGGCTCTTGCTTCTCAAACTCTCAGCCATTGCACGGTTGTGCAATCGTGCAGCAGTTCTGTGCTGGGCGGCTAACATCGTGCTAAATTGATTGGCCAACTGTAGTAAGCTGCATGTGAGTACACGCTGGAGTCTCACTACCATTTCTATTTCCCCCCTCATATCTGTCTAGGCCTGGGCAACCTGACAGTATCTTAGCCCACGTGCAGTCTCTGACTGTGCGGCACTTTGCCCCCTCTGCACTGACCTTACATTCGAGGTACACATTGTTGAGAATATATTGGCCAGCCTAGCTTACAACAAGTCGGCAGGGCCCGATAGCATCCATCCACGAATGATCAGACTGCTAGCGCCTATATTAGCTGTGCCGATCACATAACTTTTCACATCATCCCTCAGTCAGGGTACCCTTCCTTTAGACTGGAAAACAGCCGTTGTAGTACCTATCCATAAGGGAGGAGCTTCCTCGGCGGTCAATAATTACCGCCCGGTTATCCTCACTAGTGTACTATGTAAGGTTATGGAAAGATTGATCCGCGATAAAATATGTGGATATCTAACCAAACACTCTCTTTTGAATGGCGCACAACACGGCTTCCTAAAAGGTAGGTCATGTATGACAAATTTGTTGAGCTTTCTTAACGAGGTTACTAAGAGGATGGATGATGGTATAGCTGTAGAAGTCTTCTATCTTGACTTTAGTAAGGCTTTTGATTAAGTCAACCATAGGCTCTTGCTTCTCAAACTCTCAGCCATTGCACGGTTGTGCAATCGTGCAGCAGTTCTGTGCTGGGCGGCTAACATCGTGCTAAATTGATTGGCCAACTGTAGTAAGCTGCATGCGAGTACACGCTGGAGTCTCACTACCATTTCTATTTCCCCCTCATATCTGTCTAGGCCTGGGCAACCTGACAGTATTTTAGCCCACGTGCAGTCTCTGACTGTGCGGCACTTTGCCTGGATCAGGCTTGTGCTTTCATACCATTATATTATTATTATATTTGCACAATTTGATACAGATATAGTGTCGTTCAACATAAACAATGAGATGTACAAAGCGAGAAGGGGGATACAAAGCGTTGTCATCGGCATCGTTGAACGTAGGCATGATACTACCCGGTTGCCTACACCGAAGTACCATACCATATACTTGCTCTCTACACTGGCAGGTAACATGATTGTGTCTACGCCCTCAGCTCACACGGAGTTCCGTAGGGTAAAGTCTACTAAGGACCCAGGAATCGTAGTCTCCGCAAGCTTTAAGTGGGCTGACCAATGTGCTGCTGCAGCTCAAAGGGTGTCGTGTTGTTTTGACATTCCTTTTATTGTTCCAAAGGTTGTCATAGCCGGGGGTGGCAGTGGGGATAAGCTCCCACTGTTTATAAAATGCTCCCATATGGCATGCGTCTCAAATAGCCTCTGACAACCAAGTCCAGCTTCTGGCCTGCACGAGTGGCTCTCCGAGCCCGGCGGAACTGCTTCTACCAACAGGAGAAGGGGCGAGGGCGAGTGACTGGCGCCTGAAAACCAGTTTGCTTCGGGCAGATGTAGCTCGTTAGCCTGGGAGGGCATTTCATCTAAGGGAAGGAAAACCCTGATTTTAAACCTCCGCTGCCTTGTGGGATACCCGATCGCGGGAAAGGCTTCGGGAGAAAACCCTGAGGAAAAACCTGGAACAGAGTCTGGTAGACCACCTCTTTCTGGCAACTCCCTGCTGCCTTGCAGGTCGCACTTGGTTGTGCAAAGGCTAGAGAAGCTGACTCGAACAAACGCCGAGTGGTGCTGGGGACGCCGCTTTGTACCCAAATTCCCAAGAATCTTCTTTGAAGCCGACTCATCCTCCAGGAGGAGATAGTCGCACAAAGTAAAGTAAAGTAAGTACACACGCTTATTTTACCGTATTACACATCTAACCTTTTTTCTTTTTGTTGTAGCTCATACTCGTGTTCTTTAGTTGATTAAAGCCTTTCTATCAGGCGTTATCTTCTCAATCATTTGGCAGTATCATTCACTCTATCTCATTACAATTTAATCAACTAAAAAATGGATCGTTTACTCCGTCCTGAACGCTTCGATACCGATCCCAACGCTGCAGATGCTACCGATTCATGGGAACACTGGTTTTTTACCTTTACGAATTTCCTCGATACCGTTGAATCTCTCAAACCAGACAAACTGAAGACTCTTATCCATTTCCTATCGCCTGTTGTCTATAAAGTCATTTCTCAATGCACTGACTACGATTTAGCCATCAGTACCCTGAATTCTCTTTATGTTCAGCCCAAAAACGAGATATTCTCAAGACATATCCTTGCCACTTGTAAACAACATCGCGACGAAACGCTTGACCAGTTCATGCAGAAATTGCGTAATTTTGCAAAGGATTGTAACTTTAACGTCGTTAGTGCTGAACAAAACCAACAAGATGCTATTCGGGACGCTTTCATAAGTGGGCTTTTGTCTAACGCCATTCGTCAGAGGTTGTTGCAAAACAAGACATTGGATGTTCAAACTGCTTTCGACCAGGCAAAGGCCCTCGATTTGGCCCAACGTCAATCTCATTCGTTTATCCAGCCTGCACCTAGTAATTACGGTGCTGCTGCTATCGATGCGTCTCACGCCACTACCGATTCAACTCCTTTCAGTTCTGAGACAACTCTGGCTACCACACGTTCCAGTTGTTTCTTTTGTGTCCTGCGAAAGATGCTCTGTGTAAGTCTTGTGAAAAAAGGACATTTCCACAAAGTATGCCGTTCGAGTGACAAATCGAAACATACTTCTTTTGCTACTCCTTTTCTTTCTTCTGCCATAATCACAGCTGCAGCCCCAACCAGTCTTGCCAAAGCAGTTACTCAAATAATTGTCAATGGTGTACCTCTACAAGCTTTAGTCGATACCGGAAGCTCTGAAAACTTCGTTTCTGAAACAATCGTGCAACAAAATCGCTGGCCCGTCCTCGAATCTACTAATCAAATCATATTGGCTTCTACTTCCATGCTGAGCCAAACGAAAGGCCATTGCTTTGTGTCCCTCGTACATAAAAATGACGTCTACCAAAACATAAAACTATCTATTCTTCCAAATCTATGCGCCGATGTTTTGCTAGGACACGACTTTCTTCAACGCCATCGATCAGTCGAAATACCGTTTGAAGGAATGAAACCACCATTCTCTCTCTGTAGTTTGTCGGTCGCCCTGCTACCGCCAACATCACTTTTCACTCACTTACAACGAGATTGTCGTCCTTTATCTACAAAGTCAAGAAGACATAGTCACGATGATGAACTCTTTATTCGTTCAGAAATCACGAAGCTACTCAATGGTGATATAATCGAACCCTCCCAATCACCTTGGCGAGCACAGGTTCTGGTGACAACGAATGAAAAACACAAAAAGCGCATGGTTGTTGACTACAGCCAGACAATCAATCGGTATACTTTATTAGATGCGTACCCTTTGCCGAGAATCGACGACTTGATTGAAAAAATTTCACAATTCGCGGTCTTCAGTGCACTTGATTTACAAAGTGCATATCACCAGGTTCCAATAAAGAAAAATGACCGACTCTATACGGCGTTTGAGGCTTGTGGCAATTTGTATCAGTTCCGGCGTATCCCTTTCGGGGTAACCAACGGGGTTGCCTGTTTTCAACGTGCCATGGATGAATTAATTCGTGACGAATCTCTTCAAGGAACGTTCGTTTACGTTGATAACATTACTATATGTGGGCGAGACGAAAAGGAGCACGAAGTCAACCTCAACAAATTTCTACAAGTCGTTGAAAAATACGGTATGACTCTAAATCGCACCAAATGTATTTTCTCGGTCAGGCAAATCAAGTTGTTGGGCTATGAAGTATCTGCTGGTAATGTGAAACCAGACCCTGAACGCTTTGATGCCTTACTCAAGCTGCCTCCACCCTGTGATGCCAAAGCACAACAGAGAATAATCGGAATGCTCTCTTATTATTCTCAATGGTTCTCCCAGTTCTCCGATAAAATCCATCCTCTGGTTCACAATAAAACCTTCCCACCGTTTTCAGATCTAGTGATTTTTGTTCAAGCAAGCTTTGCCGAATATGGTTGGATTGCAAGCCGCGGATAAAAGCATCTCGAATTAGTTCATCTCGGTATTGCTCAGCACTCACTGATTTCAGATTACAGTCTTTAGCTAGGGACTTCAGAGTTTGCAGAAACTGCTCTAAACTTTGACCGCTTTCTTGTCTGGATGTTGATAATACATGGCGAGCAAAGATTTCATTTTTCGGTTGAACGTATAGATTTTCCAGTATGCTCAACGCCTCCTCAAACGTTCGGCTTTCATTGATGTGTTTAAAAACAAATTACAGAGAGACGTAATTTACTAGAGTGACGAGCTTGTTCGGATTCAGGGAATCGATTGATGAGAGAAAGTTCGTAAATGTTTTACACCAGTGTTGCCAGTGGTCTCCAGCATCCGGTGAATGAGGATCAATGTCGAATCGGTCCGGTTTGAGAAAGCGATCCATTGATAACAAGTTGTTTAAATTGTGGTGAATTGATTATAGAGAACCCAACAAGTAGAGAGTAAGAAGATCCAAGATTTGGGCTTTAAACAACTTGTTGATACAATATACGGCTGAAAAGGGAGAGGGATGCGTTTATATATGGTCACGAGTTTATAATATGAAAGACAGTACAAGACAAACAAACAGCGATATACGACAAGACCATATATCGTTATTCGACTCGAGGAGTTATCCTTCAATGATGATGACGTTAAACTTGCTCTTGCAGCAACTAACCCCCATAAATCTGCTGGCCCATACCACATTGGCCCTCAAATTATAAAATCCATGGCCCCAATACTATCAGAACATGTGGGTCGTCTTTTTAACTCTTCCGTGCAGCATGGATTAATTCCGATCATTTGGAACCTGGCTGATGTGATTCCAATACACAAAGGTGGCAGTTGATCCTCAGTTTTTAATTTCGTAAGTTTCACTAGCATCCTTTGGCACGGATGTACAATCGTGCAGCATTTATGTGCTGTACTGGTAACATCGTACTAAATTGATTGGCTAACGGTAGTGAGCTGCATGCTGAAATACGCTGGAGTCTCACTACCATTTCTATTTCCCCCTCATATCTGTCTAGGCCTGGGCAACCTGACAGTATCTTAGCCCACGTGCAATCTCTGACTGTGCGGCACTTTGCCTGGATCAGGCTTGTGCTTTCCTACCATACCATACCTAGCATCCTTTGTAAAATCCTGGAGAAATTTATTAGGGATAGGATCTGTTGCCATCTAGTTGATTGCTCGTTGCTGAACTCCGCTCAACAAGGCTTCCTTGAAGTTCAAACCGCGACTAAGCACGCGTTTCTCATCTGCCGACAACGTTCGGTTCGATAGGTTCTAGCCAATCACAGTGGATGAGGTCAAAACGCAGCAGATAAATTCGAATGATGCCCACCGCGCATTTGTTTCGAAAGAAGTTTCGCTGATGGTGTCATCTAGTTTGATGACGAAAGATTCCGTAGTTGTTAAGTCCCGCCCACCATCTTTAAGTTTTTTCATAGTGATATAGCTAGTAAGCATTCAGTACATGTTATCGGTGCACGGATGTGCAATCGTGCAGCATTTCTGTGCTGTGCGGCTAACATCGTGCTAAATTGATTGGCCAACGGTAGTGAGCTGCATGCGAGTACACGCTGGAGTCTCACTACCATTTCTATTTCTGTTTCCCCCCTCATATCTGTCTAGGCCTGGGCAACCTGACAGTATCTCAGCCCACGTGCAGTCTCTGACTGTGCGGCACTTTGCCTGGATCAGGCTTGTGCTTTCATACATACATACTGTCCGGGAAAGCTTTGAACGCTTACACATCCCTGAAATCTGAATTAGTGCAGTCATCCCTCTTCTCAGTTGATCGTGACGTACCTCTCGTTGTCGAAACAGATGCATCCGATGTAGCAATAGCAGCTGCTCTCAACCAAAATGGACGCCCGGTTGCTTTCTTCTCCCGCACACTCTCTCCAAGTGAGCGTAATCATCCCGCGATCGAGAAGGAAGCTTGCGCGATCGTTGAAGCAATTTGAAAATGGAGACAGTATCTCATTGGGTCTCATTTTAAACTAATCACTGATCAACGCTCCGTTTCGTTTATGTTTGATACGAAAATCGCCAGTAAAATCAAGAACGACAAAATCCAACGTTGGCGTATAGAACTCTCTCAGTTTTCCTATGACGTGGTGTATCGACCGGGTCCTGATAATACCGTAGCTGATGCCTTGTCCCGTGGATTTTGTGCTAGTGTACATTCGCTTTCTGAACTAAAGTCCATTCATGACTCACTATGCCACCCGGGTATCACACGTTTATTTCATTTCACCCGATCTAAAAATCTTCCGTTCTCTCTTGATGACGTCAAATCTGTTATTCGACAGTGCCTTGTATGTTCCCAGTTGAAGCCCAAATTTTTCGGTCCTTACAATGAGCCACTCATTAAAGCAACACATCCTTTTGAACGTCTCAGTATCGATTTTAAAGGGCCCATTCCTTCATCTACTCGGAATCGATATTTGCTTACAGTAATTGACGAATTTTCTCGATTCCCCTTTGCTTTCCCATGTCCTGACATGACCAGCTCTACTGTAATTTCCCGACTCACCGAACTTTTTTCCATTTTTGGTATGCCCGGATACGTACACTCAGATCAAGGGTCATCCTTCATGTCCAGTGACATTAAATCTTTTCTTCATTCTCGAGGAGTTGCTACGAGTAGGACCACCAGTTATAACCCGCAAGGTAATGGGCAGGTAGAACGTCTGAACGGTACCTTATGGAAAACTGTTTCATTATGCTTGCGAGATAGAGGTTTGACGACAGAGCAGTGGGAACTTGTTCTTCCCGAAGCATTACACGCCATGCGGTCTCTCTTATGCACTGCTACAAATGAGACGCCTCACGAGCGCATGTTCAAGCATAATCGCAAGTCTCCCGTCGGTACGAGTCTTCCTAATTGGTTGTTGATGCCAGGACCAGTCCTTTATCGCAGAAATGTTCGTTCCTCCAAGTATGACCCCCTGGTGGAATAGGTGGACCTTCTGGAGAGTAATCCTCAGTATGCCCATATCCGCTTGCCAGATGGTCGCGAGGAGACTGTGTCTCTCCGTCAACTGGCTCCAATGAATCAGTCGCCAAACCCATTGAACACTGACCCACCTGACCCAACAGAAACACCTCCAGATACCATTTGTACACCTGACATACAGTCTGCCACTTCAGACATTTCTGGACCAACCACTACACTTCAACCAAATGTAGAACACCTTGTTTCACAACAACAAAGGGTTAGACCCTACAATCTTCGATCCCGTGAGGTCTAAAACTGTAACCGTTATATCACTCGGTCTTCCCGGTCGGGGTGAATGTCGTGTTGTTTTGACATTCCTTTTATTGTGTACACACGCTTATTTTACCGTATTACACATCTAACCTTTTTTCTTTTTGTTGTAGCTCATACTCGTGTTCTTTAGTTGATTAAAGCCTTTCTATCAGGCATTATCTTCTCAATCGTTTGGAAGTATCATTCACTCTATCTCATTACAAAGGGCCAGGAGAGAACTCTTTCGACTACTTTCAGTCCTCACTTGCAGAAAAGCTGAGGTGCTATTGTGCCTCTACAAGGCAATAGTAAGGCCACATTTAGAATACTGTATCCAGGCTTGGAAGCCGAATTACCAGAAGGATATCGTGTAGCTAGAAAAGGTACAGAAGCTGGCCACTCGCATGATCGAGGGGTTAGCATACACCAACTATGAAAATCGTCTATTAACACTAGGACTTTTCTCACTTAGAAGGAGGCAACTTAGGGGGGATCTTATAGAGACCTTTAAGGTTGTCAAAGGATTAAGTTGTCTCGAATTCGATGACTTTTTTCGGTTCTCTCCTTTGGTTGGTACACGAGGGCACAGTCTTAAGCTAATTAAACAGCACACCAGGCTCGAATCCAGAACGCACTTCTTTAGCATCCGTTTAGTGAACGCGTGGAACTCACTTCCCGCAGAACTAATCATGGCAACTTCAGTAATTGCGTTCAAACATGGGCTGGACGAACGGTGGCAGGTGCTCTTCCCGCAGCATTACCCTTATGACTAAATCCCCCCATATTAATGATAAAAAACCACAAAAAATATTCGAAAAACATTTTGAAACACAAAAAAGAGTTTCTTTTTCATTTTTTTCGTATTTGTGTAAATAAACTGCTGTCCATCGTCTTTTCATTCGATTGGACATGCAACATGCATAACTCTCTCTCCTTTCGGTGATGAGACATCTTCCATTCACAGTTACACACGCCTGTGTTACTTACGAATCAATCCTGGTAGTGGCGGGTGTTTTCAAGCACACCTCCGAAAGAATCTGGGCACTCGTTTCGACTATCGCCCTGTGATACTGATACTGAACGTGTCTGTCCATTTTGAAAGGTAGCCTTCAACTGGACTATTTAACTATTTATGACAATCAAACAAGTAAACAAGTGAACTGAGTTCAAGCTCAAACCAGCAAGGGTGACCCCACTGTTGATTTTTATGTGTGTGAACGAAAGCGAAAACACCACTGTTCCGGGCGACTCCATCTCCGTGGAACTGAGTTCAAGTGAACTCAGTTCACATGTACAAGGAGCAATTGGTCAAGGAGCAACTGTCCGAGGAGCAATTGCCAAGCAGCAACTGTCGGTACCCCGTTCTTGACACGCTACAGCATGAACATTTGCATGAACTTCAGGAAGATATTGAAAACGTAAGTTTCACGATAAAATTATTTTGGAATGGAAAATGTTCATTTGCTTTTGAATAGATGCGCTTGTAATCGACACTAGTATCGTTGTATTTGTAGCTACATTTTTTTAATATTCAGGTATTCGCTGCTGGCTTAAAACTGTTCTAATCTGGGACACTTTTGAACAGTTTTTGTTCATTTATCCGCAAATATCACAGCCCTTGCAATCCTTTTCGGATTATTCGTTCGGTACGTTGCAACACTTCAGTTTTCATATCTGCAGGTTGTTTTAAATACAAAGTTTTCTACGATTTCTCGTGTGAATGTAATTTACAATCTCGTGGATTGTAACCATTTCAATCGAGTAAGTGAGCCAAAACTTGGATTCTCATTATTTACTACTCTTGTTAAATCTTTTTGTCACCGATAGTGAGCTGCATCCTGAAACGCACCGGAGTTTCATTACCATGTGTGTTTTCATTATTATAACCGCAACATGAGAGTCTCATAGCCCACACACAATCAATAATGGTGTTTTTACTTTACCGCGATCACAGTTTGTAGTTCCCTTCGTTCATTAAGCACTCGTCTGCGTGACTGAATTGCCTCATGTCATTGGATCACTTGTCCACTCAATTGAATAACAATGGTGATATTTCTTCACCATTTGGACATCTAAATTTGCTCCATCCATGAATTTTTCGCTATGATATTCTAAGTGTTTTAAGGCAATGTTTAAGCACCCCAGCAGTGCACGGATGTGCAATCGTGCAGTACTTTGTGCTGTGTGGCTAACATCGTGCTAAATAGATTGGCCAGAGGTAGTGAGCTGCATGCTGAAACAGACTGGTGTCTCACTACCAATTCCTGTTCTTTTTCTTTTTCATATATGTCTAGGCCTGGGCAACCTGACAGTATCTTTGCCCACATGCGTCTCTGACTGTGAGGCACTTTGCCTGGATCAGGATTGTGCTCTCATACCATACCACAAGGAGAGCTGCTACACGACTCTGTAGACCGTGGTGGTTTATGAAACATTGTACTATCGGATGGTGTCCGTAGAGTAGAGAGAGGAGAAGTGCTCTACCCATCTTTCCATCTGCTGAGTTTTGTCGACAATTGGGTCACCAGATAGAGACTTAATGGGAGCCGTTTTAAGTTTGTTTGAGCCAATGGCTCTTTTGATCCCATCATACATACCGTGAATATTTCCGGTATCCGCATCGTTTGTATATTGAGGCTAATTTCAGTCCAATAGTCGTTTGTACATCGCCTTGCAGTATGTTGAACCTTATATCTAGCTGCTCTTAAAAGTCGTAAGTTTTCATCTGTTCGCATACTTTTGAACCCCAAGAATGCTGACCGTTTCTCATCCAACACAGCAGTCATCTCAGAAGCTTTTGCTTCGAACTTGATCAACCGAGACTTGAGACACATGCCATGTGAGCATTTCATTCGGTATATATTTCTGAGGAAACCGTAGCAGCTCGAAACCTGTGTTACCTTTTTCGTCAAGATGAAATGTCATTTTAACTCAAGAGTATAGTTTGCAAAGCGACAGTTCGCGTCATATAAATGCATGGTTGCGAAACTTGAACCCTGCGCAATGAGCATATCCGACGCCTCCAACTATCGCGTCCATAGCATTATGTGGGTTAGCTGTTACCCTCGCATACGCAGCGATGCTCTCCGTAATAAGCTCTTTTTTAGTAATGTTGATATGGAGAAAGAGATCAACCTACACAGGCTACGCTAGTTAGGCCACATCTTTCGGATACCGGAACACCAACGTCCGAAACAGATTCTTTTTGCTACACCACATCACGATATTCATAGAACCAGTGATGCCTAAACCGTCACATGACATAGGCAGCTAATGAACTTAACTAGTAACCTTTCTGAAGTCTGCACTATCTCTCTTCTGGGCTGGGGTCCCTACGATCAGATATCGCAGTTGCTAGTTAGGCCTCAGGATATGTCTCAAAACCGTCTTCCGTAGCGGTTTTGCGTTAATCATCTTGTAGTGTTTGCTTAATCTTGCGTGCTGCCAAGTGAAAAGCTATTAAGATGCACGGCCGTGAACGCCGCAAGCAATCTCTTGTGCTGATATCGCTCAACTCGCTTTCGAAACTTGATTAAATACATTTTTCGTTCGAGGTGTTCGCTTTTCATCCCAGTTTGTTTGTGCTTACTCTGAAATTTTTTATGTCCCGCTTATTCCTATTTTTTAGGATTTTATTTTTTCACGGTTCTATGGCAATTATATATATTTGCACAATCTGATACAGATATGGTGCCGTTCAACAGAAACAATGAAATGTATAAAGCGTGTAGGGGTACAAATCGAGTTGAAACAGTGAGAGGGGAACAGTGGGTTTTTTGTCCATTTACACACATCATTTTTTTATTTTTTTCAAATAAAGTTTTTGAGCAACAGGAAAATGTCAGGGAGTAATTGAGATGATGCACTCTTTCCATTGATGTCGGTTCATTGCCATCGTTGTCAATGTCTCTATGGCAATTAAGCATTTAGTAATGCTGTCCTGATGATGATCATAATGATAATGAATAAGAAACGAGATGTCGAAAGTAGTGGCACATTCTCACTACAACCCCCGACTATACCAGCTGTGAACATATGCGTTGCGTACGATAAAAGCCCGCTTCATAAAAATGGTGAATTACTGCTTTCGGTTGAGTGCCTAAAATGTTTGATTGCTTCGTATGCTGCAACCAGTTGACGACTGAAAATGTCTCTTTCGGTGGGAAGAAATCGTCATGAGTAAAATTCTCATTGTTCTCATCACTCCGGTACTCGTTACTAATGTTTTCCGTATATCTGCCTGGGTATGGGCGACCTGACAGTATCTTAGCTTATGTGCGGTCTTTGACTGCGCAGCACTTTTCCGACATTAGGCTTGAGATTTTATATACGTACACACACATTACTAATGTTCTTCTGCGATTGGAAAGTTTAAGACATCAACCGCATTTTGTGCACTCAATTCCAGATTCAACACCTTATCCGGACTTCTTCACGAAATCCCCGGGACTACATTAGCGATCTACATTGCTGATTATACGCCAGTCTCTTGAAACTACGGAGAATATGAACAAATATGCAATTGTCTTTTTGTGCTATGCCGTTAATATCGCGCTAGATTGATTTTCTACTGCAAATGGGCTGTAAGCCGGGATACAACAGAGTTTTACTACCACTCTTCATTTCTCATATCGTTCTAGGGCTGGGCAACGTTGTGGTATTTGAGCCCACATGTAATCTATGGTTGTGCGACTCCTTTCTGGTTCCAGGCTTTGTTTTTTTACAAATGCATATACTAGGGTTACTGATGACTTATTATTGTTTTTCTGTGTAATGCTACATCTCATCATCCTCATGGACATCATTGCATCGGTTATAACTACCATGTGTTTAATTGCTATACATCCAAGACACGTTAAAATCCAAAAATTTGAGGAAGAATGAGACCTAGAAAGCTACCGAACCTGTAGATTTGGCACAGCCACGTTTGGATCACATGTCACTGTGAATGACTAGAGCGGCATAAGCATGACAGATTCTTTGCGGCTTTCACTGCTACGCAGCATAACAAGCTTTCATTGTCACCTTACTTGACAGCATACTGGATTAGTCAAACAATCCAAGAAGAAGTCTACATCAAGACCCCCCCATTGAACAAGATTTTTAGCCTTAACACTAAGAGCAATAAGTCACTGTGAATTCTGTTCTCTTGGCCCTAAACCTGGGCGACGGGTCGCATCAACTGTAGCTAGTTTAGCTCTTAAGGTTTTTATCTTGATCCAAGCCAGAGTCTGGCCACCCTACAACCAACCCATTTGGAGTTAGGGGTTGCAAACAAACTGTATTGAGGAAAAATTATTTTCTATTCGCAATACGTGATTTACTCGGCGAAATCGATGTCGGTTAATTTGTTTTTCGATATCTACATCGCTGCCAAAAATTCTATGATGGATAATTACGTTACGAATACGATGATGTCAAGGAACTTTAGCGATGGTGTGGACATGGTATGGTATGAAAGCACCAGCAAAGTGCCGTACAGTCAATGACTGTATGTGGGCGCAGATACTGTCGGGTTTCCCGATTATCGAGAACCTGTAGAGGTCTCATTCGTTTTTTCTGAGTGTCCAGGTTTCATATCCGTGCAGATAAACCGCGCAAAATGTTGTCTTATAGACTCTACCATTGAGCTTTATAGACAAGTTTCTTTGACGCCGCAGATTACCCGAGTTACTAAACGTTACTGTGGTTCGGGAAATGCTAGCTGATATCTTAGATATACAGGCTTTACTATTAATGCGACTACCCAAATTAGTAAAACAGTCTAAAGTCGCAAGTTCCTCTTTGCTGTAGCTTAGCGCAGTTTCGATTGGATCAATATCCTGTAACAGAACTTTGAACCTGGAAGGTGCAAAGCGGATACTAAATGGTGGTACGATACTACAAATTCGGTGTAACGTTGCTTGAGTATTCGTATAGGAATAAAAAACTACGTCATCAGTATAATCTAACTCAATAAGTTTCTTATCGCAGCCTAGCTGAATGCCAACTGTCGTTAAGTCTGCATTACATGGCTTCATTATAGCGTCAGTTACAAAATTAAACAAAAAAGGAAGAAATCTGACACCCCTATCGGGCATCATTAACCGTCGGAAAGTTGACTGGCAGGCTATTTTAAACCCTAACGCGCCCAGAACTATAAGAATTAAGTGTCAGAAATAGGATGACTGTGTAATAAGATATTAAACAATGCGTTCCTATTGACCGAATCAAAGGCACCCTAAAATTCAATAATGATTGATACATTGTGCTGCCTTTATGGGTGGCAGTCGAGGCTCATCGGAACCTCTACCTTTCCAAAAATGTGTAATCTCTTTCTGTTAGTTTACCAGTCTCTGGTAATCGCGTCTCTTGCAGGGCAGCCTCGTCGAAATTCAGCCTCTTTAGCTCATTGTTAATCTCGGCTGACTTTCGTACGCCTCTGTTAGTCGAGACGTCGTCATGAAATCCTGGAAGCATGGACCGGACATTCCAGGTTCCCAGTTTCACAACTGACATTTGTTGTTTAGTATTTCGATTCGCTGGTGCGGAAAAATACAGTCTGCTTGTCAGTTGATTCTTAATCCCCATGCACCCAATAAGGATAGCATACCGTGGCGAGACGGCACATTATTGACTGGGGGCTGCCCAGCTGAGGCGGGCGGTAGCCGTCCAATGAGACCTGAGAGTCTCCCACCGTCGAAAGCAGCCCCAGGCGCTTAGCTCTACGCCGGTCGAGCCATAGCTTTTAGCCGGTTTCTGTTAATTCCCGTGTTATTTTCCGTAAAAGCGGAATGGAGTGTCCTCTCTATTAGTGCGTTGTGATGTACGCTTGTGCAGTTCAATTTAGAGAACTAGCTGTTGCCCATGCAGCAAGTGCTCCCTCTCCACGGCACCACTGGAACCAAAGGAACAGCTAGGCTGGTACGTTTGGACAACGATGCTGTCGCAGGAGCTGGCAGGACGAAGTTGAATAAAGTTCGAACTACCTAACGGGACTCCAGCTCCAAATTTTTTCTCGAGGTCGACCCCTGAAGCCTTTTCCATGGTTGGATGTAGCCACAAGGCAGTGGAGGTTTCACATTAGTGTTTTCCTTCCCCTAGGTGAACCGCCTTTATGAACTTACGAGCTCCACCTGCCCAAAGCATGCTGGTTTTTAGGCTCCAGTCAGCCGCCTTCGCCTTTCTCGTGTCAGTATAAGCAGTTCCGCCGGGTCACACAGGACCACGCGTGCAGGCCAGGAGCTTGACTTGGTTGTCAGAGGCTATATGAGACGCGTGCCATTGGAGCATTTTGGAATTGTGAGCTTATCCCCAACCTTGGAACATGTTACTAATGAGTAGTCACAAATATAAATCTGTGGACAAAACGGAATAAGCAAGAAAGCGGCGAGCGATGTTGCTGTCAAAATAGTTTTACGTTGAGCGTCGTAGGCGTACAAAAGTCATCGAATGCGTAAACCAACTATTCATGCTGTGAAGGATTCTGAAGCATGGTCTCGGCGGTTAACGACAGTGAGTCTTTACGATTCCACGCTGCATCTGACTATGTGAAGTGCGGCTGCCTATGTGATATCACATAATCGGATTGGACCCCGCAAAACGCATGAGCCTGACTAAATAGAATTCCCACTGTACCAAGACTCGGGTTCCTTTCTATAGGAATGAATTTGCACACAAGGATCAAACAAAGACGCTCGTTATCACCAGTTGTGCTCAATTATGTCTTCGACTGAATCATGGAGCAGGCATTAGCGGACTACCAACGATTGCAAGTTTTGACGAAATACTGGATGTAATAAATAGTTGACATTGTTGTTCTTGGTTAAAATGCCTAAATGCAACATACGATTATTTACTCAATCAGTAGTTTCGATCCAAAAGTCAGCCTTGAGATAAAAGGTGTGAAGGCGAAGGCTATGCGTCAGGATTTAATTTATCTTTTCAATAATAATGTTTAGAAAGTTGTCAGTTTTCTTGTGACTTGGTTTCAGAATGCTGCTCAATAGTCAAACGGAAGATGAAGCAAAGTCAAGGGTTGATTATACGCCTTTTAAAGTCGCAAAAATGAAAAAAGTGGTTAGTAGGGAAAGATTCGTCTTGTAGTGTTTCACGGGTAACATGTGGCAGCTCAAGTCACAAGATACACAATTGTAAGTCCGAGATACCGATCAAGTCTCCAATGTTGTTCTTCAGATGCGATGTCATCAGTAGCACATTTGTTACGCAATGTATGGAAGCAACTACGCTATCGTTTATACTCACGGGAAAAAGATGCAATGGTTTGGCCGCATCATCACAAGACAGGCTTAGTCCTTATGAAACTCGTCCTCGACTATAAACGACAATTGAACACTTTGTTGTTAACTGTCATCATCGTCATCACAGACAGCACTGCACAAGTAGCATGCACCGAATGCTCAGCTGCCACAGAACCATGATAAAGTAAAATCCTAAAAGAGGGGGATAGGTGAGTTGCTTGGCATGGTCGACTATTTTCTATTTCTTTCGTTTAGTCAAGTACCAACGCACTGTCGACGATCATCCGGTTGATTCTTGTGCTCTTGCTTTTGACGGGAACCAATGTTTGACTCTCACGGATGTGTTCAATTTGCAGTCACATCTAATTTTACCCAGTCTGACATGTGCGTTTAATTCTGATAGTTTGTCTCTGGAAGAATTCTTGAAGGAACCCGCTAATCCTTCGATCCCCAACGGTAAGTTGTTGCAATTCCCCTATGATAAACTTATAATAACAAAATTAACACCTATCATACAACATGTTCTAACCATTAACATTATGCGCTTTTCATATTCACCCAGCACAAGGAACCGCTCACATGTTTTTCGTACGTAATCAAACGTTGCTTCTCAATTTCGGTGAGTTAAATTTAAACAGAATTGAACGAAGTTGTTTGTTCATTAGATCATCAAAATGTGTCGCCTCGCTATCTCTCTCTCTGATTGATAAACTATTCTCCGATGTTTTCCAGCCTCGACTGTTTACAAGGTTAGAAGCGGAAAGCGTTTTTTACCAATCCTCAAGCTGTCAGAACATTTGCACTGGTAACGTTTAATAAATTTCAGGAATTTAATATTTCAAACGTACGTTTACTCATGAGTAACATAATTGTTTAAATTATCCTGGACACGGTGCTACCAAATAAGCTAAACGTGGACAATCAATGTTATGAATGTTATGTTTCCAAAAGACTTTATGCAGTGGCTTTGCATATGTGCGTAGTTTCAAAAGGCGTTTTCTTATTTCATTTATTCTACCAACTGTAAAACATCCTGGACAATTTGGCCAAGACTCGTAATCTGCACTCTCACAAACATTTCCTCAATTAGTGTATACACTTTTCATTAGCATGGTTTTGGTGACTGTTGTGAGATTATCTCACATAACAGCATGTGCGAGACTGCATTGAGGGCTGTATGTCAAAATCCATCAATGTCACCAGCGGCCTCCATCAAGTTTTAGCGCCCTGGCCTATCCTTTTCTTGTTATACATTATGTTTCCCAAGTATTACCATGCAAGATGGTACGTTTTGCTAATGCCAGAAAAATAATGCAGTAAATCTGATCCACTGAATATTGTTCAATGCTGAAAGAGCAGTTGGATGCTCAGTATCTCTGGTCTCAAATGAATTTGATGCCTTTCAACAATCGCAAATTTAAAATGTTACAACTTGGCCGGCAATACGAGCACTCATATAATCTTAACCATAAAAACCTTACATGGAGAACTACTAAGAAAGATAATTGGTATCTGGATTACTAATAATCCGAACCCAAAATGCCATTGTCTTCAATTGGGCATGTCCTATCTTGGGAATGCTAAGGGAAATAGTTAAATGGTTCTCCCAAAAACGCTTCCACGCATTACTAAATTACATCCATCCAACGATAGAATACATGATCCCACCGTGGCTGTGAAAAGCCATTGGATTGCTAGATAGAATGAACCACCGAGACATGAAGCTAGTTGATGGGATGCAGCACATCCCATATCAAGATCGAATGGCCATGCTGGGATTGGCTGATTTCAGTCAAGCCGTAATGAGGCGACAGCTGACCACAATTTGTTCTTCTTTCTCCGTCGATTAGTAGGAGGAACCACGATTCTAACATACAAAATGTATTCGATATATCAAATCATCTCATACAAGGATGATCAGAATGATGTACGAGAATACACTACTATTGAACTGTAAAATGTAATTGTATACTGTCCGTGTTTGTTTAACTTGGAACACTCCAACATCCACCGTTACACATTCAATTTAGACCGAAATGTGCTGCACCAGTAGTCAATTAAACTAAATATCTTTCAACATCCGCAAGTTCAGAATTTGGCAATTCGAGAAACCATTTCCGTTCTCATAAGAACTTTGCAGTCACACGATTGAGTGGTACATATCATGGAAATATCTTGGCATCTGGATGACCGGATACTTGAAAAACAGTCAGTCGTGAATTTAGAACGATTAAGGCCATTGAATTATTTCTTGTTCCAGTAAGGAGCATGGGATTAAGTAGATTTTGAACAGGATGATTTTCGGGGCGGGCTGAAAAATTCGCGTATAAATCGGGTGACGAAATATTCCTACAACTCGTCACTTTCCGTCAACCACAAACAACACAACACAGCCAACCCCGCGCGTATCGATTTTTGTGCTCTGATTTGTAAACTTGGTTGTCCCAGTTAACATGACACGATCTGATGTTTGCGAAACATGCGTCGTCTGCATAAAAGTCGTCAGTGGTAAGGTTAAATCAGGCCAATCGTCAAGGGTAGGTAGAAGGTTAGCAAGGCAGGAGTATCCTTTTTTAAAACTGTGTTGCACTCACGGAAATAGCTTATTTACTTTAATGTATTTGCTCACGTTTTCGCCACTATCCTTTCGAACTCCTTGCACACGGCGGACAACAGGGTATCAGGCCCGTAATTTGCGGGCTGTGAAATCCGGGAGATTATATCGGATTTCCATTCCGTCTGTTTGACCAGCGATTAGCAGAATAACTGAGTCAGAATTCTGCATAGAAATTGTGCAAAATGCTTGAGTATATTGGGCGTAATTTTATCATGTCCAGAGAAATATAAGCGTAATTTTAGTGCAATCGTTTAGAGTAGTTTTTTGGTAACGTATCAGTTCTACAGAAGCTTCGTAAGATCGAGGGTGATAGTCAATACAGGAAACATGATTAAGTAGTAGTTAACCCACCATCACTTATTTTACCTTACCGCTAAACAGCCTATAGTACGCCTACAGTGTGTCACGTCTCTTTGGAATGACCAGGATCATTCGCCAGTATGGGACTGAAGTCTGCTTTGATGAGCGGTAGTTTATCGTAGTACAGCATTTGTATTGATAGGTTTCCAATACACAAGTGTCCAGCAAAGCAACCTGGATGATCTGATAATAACAAATATGTCATCAACATAGCGCCACCATAATTTTGGTTTAACACTTCATTGTTAAGGGCTTTGGTCTCGAAATGCTCCAGATACATGTTTTCAAGTACTGGACATATCGGTGAACCCATTGCCAACCCTTCTTTGTGTCTATATAATTGCTCATTAAATACGAAGTGTTTCATGCTTAGGCAGATCGATACGACGTTAATAATTTGCAGGACGCTCAATTTTGTGCGATCTGACAAACTGACATCAGATCTAACGAACTTGGTGTATCGACGTTGGTGAACAAGGCTTTCACATTAAAGCTAACCGTTATCTCATCGTCATCAATTTTTACCGATATTAAGCGTGCTGCAAATTCATATGCGTTATTGATGAACGAGGCTGTATTACCGACAAAAGGTTTGAACAAATAAACCAGATGTCTTTCTAACTCGTGCGCCAGTGATCGGATACAGTCGACGATAGGTTATACAGGAATGTCTTCTTTATTTATTTTTAGTATGACGTAGAACCTTTTAATTAGCATAGACTTGGAATACAGGTTATACCACAAGCCCGTTCCCAAAGTCTACTTAACGCTAATTAAGTACATAGAGATTACCATTTTGCAGTTATTCATTACATTTTTCATTTCGCCATTATATATCCGTTCTTAACGGCCGTCGTATGAGTGTACCCCAACCTTGTCTAAATAGTCGCTTTTGTTCAAAATTACCGTCAGCCTTACTAATGGCTATATTTGTATCTTGTTTCAGCGTAAGAAGTGCTTGTCATTCGTGTGAATCAAGGTTTGCATCGCCTTTTTCCTCGTTTGTGATGACACCAGCGATACAGTTTTCTTATCGCGTATGACTGTTTATTGGTAAGTGCATTTAATGATTTAATAATACAGGGGATATGATCCTCAGCCTTTAGAAAGTTCTTGCTTTTGCAGAAATTCCATCCTTTCTCCAACAATCTTTGTTTAGCATTAGAAAGTTGACGATTAGAACAGCTGAACAGCTACTCACACAGGATAATATTCTTTACTCTTGTTCCATTGCGATAATAGAACCAGCTCAATATCTATGTGAGAGGCTAAACGGTTATACAAAGCAATCATGCTTATTTCCGCACGTATCGCGTGATACTGACCTTTTGCGTTGGAATGTTATTCACCATCTTGCCGCACAATAAAATTCCAGTGGAGTAGCATTGTACACAAAAACAACTAGAACAATAATCGATTGGAATATGTTTGGGACCGATCGTGTATTCATAATGCAAAGGAATTTGTGTGCAATCGGTTAGAGTAGTTTTTGGGTAACGTTTCACTTCTGACACAGAAGCTTCGTCAGACCAAGGGTGATAGGCAGGACAGGGAACATGATTAAGTAGCAGTCAACCCACCACCACTTATTTGACCTTACCGCTAAACAGCCTATAGTACGACTACAGTGTGTCACGTCTCGTGGGAATGACCAGGATCAGTGGCCGATTTTCCACACAGTGTGTATCCACGTCAATCTGATACAAGTGAACACGGTCAAGGTCAGTTGACACAGCGGCCCACATACGCAAAAGTACATAACTAACGGGGCTAAGGTTAAGCTTTTTGAAGAAAAACAAAAATCTAATTAACTAGTAGGTATAAGGTGAATAAAAATTATTTACTTTCGCATCAGTGCTGAGCGCCAGATTGTGGAGATATCTGCCCCATCCACCTTATTGACCGCCAGTCGACCTGCCTTGGTAATTTCGACCGCCTCCGCATGTAGGCGTTCGCTATACGGTTTAATACCGCGTCTCAATATTGCCACATTGTCTAGATCGACGCTGTGGCCCGTATCTAAAACGTGCTCCGCCAAGGCGGAATCACGAATAAGGGATTGATATTCCCTCGCATCCCGGGGCTGTCTCCGGACACGCTTTCGGTGTTCTTCGATTCTAGTGTGAATTTCCCTGGAAGTCTGCCCTATGTAAACACCCGAACAGTCCTTACAGTTGATTTTGTGTCAGAAGTGGAACGTTACCCAAAAACTACTCTAACCGATTGCACACAAATTCCTTTGCAACTAGAACAATAGTTTTGGCAATCACAGCATTATTGCGTGCAGATTTGCACCTCGCTATTCAGCAAATCAAAGTTTCTCACACGTTCACTTGAAAAATTCGTATCGATCTCCGTTTACGCTCTTTAATGCGTTCAGCACCAGAATGTGTTTAGCGCCGCCGGTAAACATTTTTCATAGAACATTGTGAAAACCTTTGGTAACAGAACCGACTTCTATGAATGGCACGCTTTTCATTAAAAAAGCTGTATAACCGACTAAAGGTTTGAACAAATAAACCAAATATCTAGCTAACTCCTGCGCAGGTGATCGGATACCGTCGACGATAGGTCTTACAGGGTTGCCTTTATGTATTTTAGGTAGGCCGTAGAACCTAGAAGTTAGAGTAGACTTGCGATACAGGTTATACCACAAGCCCGTTCCCAAACTCTTCTTAACGCCACGCAAATTCCCAGAGACTACCCTTTTGCTGTTATTCATTACATTTTACCATTATCTATCCATTCATAAGGGCCTTCGGATAAGTGTACCCCAACCTTGTCTAAATGGTCGCTTTTGTTCAAAATTACCGTTACTTTACCGTTACTCAAAGCACTAAATTGCTGGTTGCAAGAATGCCTTTTTGTATTTTAGGTAGGCCGTAGAACCTAGGAGTTAAAGTAGACTTGGGCTACAGTTTTTACCACAAGCCCTTTCCCAAACTCTCCTTAACGCCACGCAAATACCTAGAGACTACCGTTTTGCTGTTATTCATTACATTTTACCATTATCTATCCATTCATAAGGGCCTTCGGATAAGTGTACCCCAACCTTTTCTAAATGGTCGCTTTTGTTCAAAATTACCGTTAATTTAACGTTACTCAAAGCACTAAATTGCTGGTTGCAAGAATGCCTTTTTGTATTTTAGGTAGGCCGTAGAACCTAGGAGTTAGAGTAGACTTGGGATACAGGTTATACCACAAGCCCTTTCCCAAACTCTCCTTTGCGCCACGCAAATACCCAGAGACTACCGTTTTGCTGTTATTCATTACATTTTACATTTTACCATTATCTATCCGTTCATAAGGACCTTCGGATAAGTTTACCCCAACATTGTCTAAATAGTCGCTTTTGTTCAAAATTACCTTTACTTTACCGTTACTCAAAGCGTCAAATTGCTGGTTGCTAGAATGCCTTTATGTATTTTAAGTAGGCCGTAAAACCTAGGAGTTAGAGTAGACTTGCGATACAGGTTATACCACAAGCCCGTTCCCAAACTCTCCTTAACGCCACGCAAATTCCCAGAGACTACCCTTTTGCTGTTATTCATTACCTCTTTCATTTTACCATTATCTGTCCGTTCATAATGGCCTCCGGATAAGTTTATCCCAACCTTGTCTAAATAGTCGCTTTCGTTCAAAATTAGCGTTACTTTACTGTTACTCAAAGCACTAAATTGCTGGTTGCTTGAATCCCTTTATCTATTTTAGGGAGGCCGTAGAACCAAGGAGTTAGAGTAGACCTGCGATACAGGTTATACCACAAGCCCTTTCCCAAACTCTCCTTAACGCCACGCAAATTGCTTGAGACTACCGTTTTGCTGTTATTCATTACCCTTTTCATTTTACCATTATCTATCCATTCATATGGGCCTTCGGATAAGTGTACCCCAACCTTGTCTAAATGGTCGCTTTTGTTCAAAATTACCGTTACTTTACCGTTACTCAAAGCACTAAATTGCTGGTTGCAAGAATGCCTTTTGTATTTTAGGTAGGCCGTAGAACCTAGGAGTTAGAGTAGATTTGCGATACAGGTTATACCACAAGCCCTTTCCCAAACTCTCCTTATCGCCACGCAAATACCCAGAGACTACCGTTTTGCTGTTATTTCTTACCCTTTTCAAAATTACCGTTACTTTACCGTTACTCAAAGCACTAAATTGCTGGTTGCTAAAATGGCTTTATTTATTTTAGGTAGCCCGTAGAACCTAGGGGTTAGAGTAGACTTGGGATACAGTTTATACCACAAGCCCTTTCCCAAACTCTCCTTAACGCCACGCAAATACCCAGAGACTACCGTTTTGCTGTTATTCATTACATTTTACCATTGTCTATCCGTTCCTAAGGGCCTTCGGATAAGTGTCCCGCAACCTTGTCTAAATAGTCGCTTTTGTTCAAAATTACCGTTACTCAAAGCACTAAATTGCTGGTTGCTAGAATGCCTTTATGTATTTTAGGGAGGCCGTAGAACCAAGGAGTTAGAGTAGACTTGCGATACAGGTTATACCACAAGCCCTTTCCCAAACTCTCCTTAGCACCACGCAAATACCCAGAGACTACCGTTTTGCTGTTATTCATTACCTAATTCATTTTACCAAAATCTGTCCGTTCATAAGGGCCATCGGATAAGTGTACCTCAAGCTCGTCTAAATAGTGGCTTTTGTTCAAAATTACCGTTACCTTACCGTTACTCAAAGCACTAAGTTGCTGGTTGCTAGAATGCCTTTTTGTATTTTAAGTAGGCCGTAGAACCTAGAAGTTAGAGTAGAATTGCGATACAGGTTATACCACAAGCCCTTTCCCAAACTGTCCTTGACGCCACGCAAATACCTAGAGACTACCGTTTTGCTGTTATTCATTACCTATTTCATTTTACCATTATTTGTCCGTTCATAATGTCCCTCGGATAAGTTTACCCCAACCTCGTCTATATAGTCGTTTTTGTTCAAAATTACCTTTACTTTACCGTTACTCAAAGCACTAAATTGCTGGTTGCTATAATGAATTTATTTCACGCGTCAATCAGCTCGATAACTACAAAGAAATATTGATCTCCTATGTATTTACAGCCTCGACAGTTTACAAGGTTAACAGCGAAACCCGTTTCTAATGATATGATTATTTTACCAATGCTGAAGCTGACAGAACCTTTTTGCGCTGATAACGTTTTATAAATTTCAGGAATTTATTCTTTCAAACTTACGTTTACTCATGAGTAACAAGTTATCTGCATAACTGTTTAAATTATCCTTGACACGGTGCCACGAAATAAGCTAAACGTGGACGATCAAAGTATTGTGGTGCTCACATCCCCATCCCTTACACACCACTACCAGTTTCAGGCTGTTTGCCATCGTCAGGTGGAGACAGTAAGATCAGGTTCAGTGAGCCTTGAAACAGTGGAAAAGCGGTAAACAAAGTTATATTTGTATGCTACTGTTATATAGGGTTCTTACAAAGAACCACGATGTTCAAATACAGAATCACAAAGTGATTCCTGGCCAAGCGCTCGAGGCGCATATGAAAGACCAAAGTATTGTGGTGCTCACATCCCCATCCCTTACACACCACTACCAGTGTAAGGGATGGGGATGTGAGCACCACAATACTTTGGTCTTTCATATGCGCCTCGAGCGCTTGGCCAGGAATCACTTTGTGATTCTGTATTTGAACATCGTGGTTCTTTGTAAGAACCCTATATAACAGTGGCATACAAATATAATTTTGTTTACCGCTTCTCCACTGTTTCAAGGCTCACTGAACCTGATCTTACTGTTTCCACCTGACGATGGCAAACAGCCTGAAACTGGTAGTGGTGTGTAAGGGATGGGGATGTGAGCACCACAATACTTTGGTCTTTCATATGCGCCTCGAGCGCTTGGCCAGGAATCACTTTGTGATTCTGTATTTGAACATCGTGGTTCTTTGTAAGAACCCTATATAACAGTGGCATACAAATATAACTTTGTTTGGACGATCAATGTTATGAAACGAGGATATTTCCAAGAGACTTTGTGCAGTGGCTTTGCTAGAAATTTATGTTACAGACGGAAATTTTGAACTATGTGCATAGTTTCAAAAGGCGTTTTCTTATTTCATTTATTCTACCAACTGTAAAACTTCCTAGACAATTTGGCCAAGACTCGTAATCTGCACTCTCACAAACATTCACTCAATTAGTGTATACACTTTTCATTAGCATGGTTTTGGTGACTGTTGTGAGATTATCTCACATAACAGCATGTACGAGAGTGCATTGAGGGCTGTATGTCCAAAACCATCAATGTCACCAGCGGCCTCCATCAAGTTTCAGTGCCCTGGCCTATCCTTTTTTGTTATACATGATGTTTCCGAAGTATTACCATGCGAAATGGTACGTTTTTCTAATGCCAGAAAAATAATGAATTAAATCTGATCCACTGAATACTGTTCAATGCTGAAAGAGCAGTCGGATGATCAGTATCTTTGGTCTCAAATAGATCTGAGGGCTTTCAACAAACGTAAATGTAAAATGTTGCAACTTGGCCGGCAATACGAGCACACATATAATTTTAAACATACAAACCTCACTTGGAGAACCACTAAGAAAGATCTTTGTATCTGGATTAATAATAATATGAAGCCAAATAGCCATTGCCAGAAAGTCTTCAGCAGGGCATGTGGTATCTTGGGAATGCTTTGTGGAATGGTTGGATGGTTCTCCCAAAATAACTTCCACGCATTACTGAATTAATTACTAAATTACTTATTTACATCCATCCAACGTTAGAGTACATGATACCACCGTGGCTGTGAAAAGCCATTGGATTGCTAGATAGAATGAACCACCGAGACATGAAGCTAGTTGATGGGATGCAGCACATCCAATATCAAGAGCGAATGGCCATGCTGGGATTGGCTGATTTCAATCAAGCCGTAATGAGGCGACAGCTGTCCACAATTTGTTCTTTTTTCTCCGTCGATTAGTAGGAGGAACCACGATTCTAACATACAAAATGTATTCGATATATCAAATCATCTCATACAAGGATGATCAGAATGATGTACGAGAATACACTACTATTAAACTATAAAATGAAATTGTATACTGTCCGTGTTTGCTTAACTTGGAACACTCCAACATCTACCGTTACACATTCAATTCAGACCGAAATGTGCTGCACCAGTAGTCAATTAAACTAAATATCTTTCAACATTCGCAAGTGAAGAAGTTTGCAATTTGGGAACTCATTTCCGTTCTCATAAGAACTTTGCAGTCACACGATTGAGTGGTACATATCATGGAAATATCTTGGCATCTGGATGACCGGATACTTGAAAAACAGTCAGTCGTGAATTTAGAACGATTAAGGCCATTGAATTATTTCTTGTTTCAGTAAGGAGCATGGGATTAAGTAGATTTTCGGGGCGGGCTGAAAAATTCGCGTATAAATCGGGTGACGAAATATTCCTACAACTCGTCACTTTCCGTCAACCACAAACAACACAACACAGCCAACCCCGCGCGTATCGATTTTTGTGCTCTGATTTGTAAACTTGGTTGGCCCAGTTAACATGACACGATCTGATGTTTGCGAAACATGCGTCGTCTGCATAAAAGTCGTCAGTGGTAAGGTTAAATCAAGCCAATCGTCAAGGGTAGGTTGAAGGTTAGTAAGGCAGGAGTATCCTTTTATAAAACTTTGTTGCGCTTCTGGAAATAGCTTATTTACTTTAGTGTATTTGCTCACTTTGTTCGCCACTATCCTTTCCAACACCTTGCACACGGCGGACAACAGGGTAACAGGCTTGCAATTTGCGGGCTGTGAAATCCGGGAGATTATATCGGATTTCCATTCCGTCTGTTTGACCAGCGATTAGCAGAATAACTGAGTCAGAATTCCACATAGAAATTGTGCAAAATGCTTGAGTATATTGGGCGTAATTTTATCATAACCAGAGAAATATAAGCGTAATTCGCGTGCAATCGTTTAGAGTAGTTTTTTGGTAACGTATCAGTTCTGACACAGAAGCTTCGTAAGATCAAGGGTGATAGTCAATACAGGAAAGATGATTAAGTATAAGTTAACCCACCATCACTTCATTTTTCTTACCGCTAAACAGTCTATAGTACGCCTACAGTGTGTCACGTCTCTTTGGAATGACCAGGATCATTCGCCAGTATGGGACAGAAGTCTGCTTTGATGAGCGGTAGTTTATCGTAGTACAGCATTTGTATTGATAGGTTTCCAATAGACAAAAGTTTTATTTTCACTTCTTTATTTTGTGTTAAACATTCCAAATGCCCGTGCAGGATTCCACTTCCTTTTTGACCGTAATACATGGGTCTATTTCATTTAAATTGTTGAAGATGGCCTACAACTGATCTCCCTGATAATAACAAATATGTCATCAACATAGCGCCACCCCAATTTTGGCTTGAATCCTATATTATTTAGGGCTGTTTTCTTGAAATTCTCCATATGCACGTTTGCAAGTACTGGACATATCGCTGAACCCATTGCCAACCCTTCTTTGTGTCTATATAATTGCTCATTAAATACGAAGTGGCTCATGCATAGGCAGATCTATAAGACGTTGATAATTTGCTGGACGCTCAATTCTGTGCGATCTGACAAACTGGCATCAGATAGAGAGCGAAGAGAAGAGGAGAAGATAATTGGTAAATGCACGTGCGTACTGGTAAAGTACCACAAACTAAACTCAAATGCCGGTAAAATAATTATTGCGTGTTTAGTTCTTGTCCTACAAACATTTGCTGTTTAATTACTAATAAGAATGATTTTTCTGAACAGCTACTCACACAGGATATTATTCTTTACTCTTGTTCCATTGCGAAAATAGAACCAGCTTAATATCTATGTGAGAAGCCAAAGAGTTACACAATGCAATCACGCTTATTTCCGCACGTATCGCATGATGCTGACCTTTTGTATTGGAATGTTTTTCACCATCTTGCCGCACAATAAAATTCCAGTTTAGATAGCATTTTGCACAAAAACAACGAGAACAATGGTTTTTGCAATCACAACATTATTGCGTGCAGATTTGCACCCTGCTATTCAGCAAACCTGAGTTTCTCACACGTTCACATCCATCTCTGTTAATGCTCTTTAGTGCGTTCAGCACCAGAAAAGTTTTAGCGCCGCCGGTGAAAAATTTCAATAAAATTTGTGAAAACCTTTGGGAACTCACAAGTGATTGAGTAGTCTCAGAGGCTGAAACAAAGGCGTCCTACATAATCACGCTACATCTTCCATCTCTCATCAATCCATTCATCCATCCATTTATCATCTGCAGTTGCACAAATAGCAATTTAGTTTCCAATACATTACTGCGACTATAGGCTGAGATCACACGAAGTTTCGCTTTCCAAGGTCGTATATCAAAAATATACACTTCACAAGAGCATGATCACAACCAATGGAGGTATCCGAAAAACACGGGAGTTCTCGCCGGCAATCAATAATGGTATTATGATCAATATTTACGCCACAATGCACATTGATATCCTTTAAGGTCAAAGGATTTATTGATAAGAAATAATCGTAATTTTGTACAGACGCGTATAAACCCTTCTACATATCTGCGATTTAACTTTCAAAAGTAGCCATGCTACATAATTTTGCTTTCGTTATTCATGAACACTAACCCCGGCCATACCCGTGTCCCAAACACTTATACTTGTATGTTGCCTTTTATCCTACCGGTACAGAAGAAGAAGAATGACTTCATTCGTGTTCACGAATTTTCAGCAATATAAAAACAACACTAACTCTCGCAATAGCTCATTCCAAAACTAAATCTGATTCCATAATAATAAACATATGACAGCGAAAATTATTTTGTCTTCTTCTTTTTGATACAAAGGGAGGTAGCAATTCCCGTGTGAGCTTCTTCACTGAAACGATGGATTCACCAAAACAGTGAGTCTCGGGGGAGACAACAAGAACGGCTTACCACTCTGATTGCAAGTTCTTGCGGCAAGGCGCAGCAACTTGCTTTTACGTAGGTTGAATGTCATATTATTCATAGCTGTGCAACCTGCATGTTTTCAAAATCAGATTGGAGTTTCGATATTTGTACATGTGATGCTGATTGACTTTCGAATCGTGTGTTGGCGAAAGGTTGAATAAGTCGACGTGTACAATGATGAATGTGTAGATATACTGGTCTGCAACACAGCTCAGTAGAACCAGCGATAGGTGTTCAGTCTAGTTGCTTGGGTCTAATTGAGCCATCAGGATGCATTTAACCGTCTGTGCATCCGTTCAGTGATCCCGTTTGCTGCTAGGTGATAAGCTGTCGTCCGGATTCGCTTTGTTCCGAGCAGCCTTGTGAGGTCATGGAAGAGCTTCTATTCAAATTGCAAACGCGGTCTGTCGTCACAATTTCTGGTGTGTCGTAATTATCAATCCATGTCCGACAAATAATTTTCGCTATCGTTTCTGAATTGATGTCCTGGATGGGTACAGCTACCGACTAATGCAGCGGTCAGACGATGTCGATAGGAACATGGCTGAAACGCGTGCAATTGTCGTCGTATGTTCCAATTGTGCTCCGTATGTGGCGTTTAACTTTGGATTTTTGACAAGGGACCCAGGCTCTGGCAATCTCCCGCACTCCCGTTTTTATTCCAGGCCATACGAAGCGTTCTGTGATTAGACGTTGCGTATCCCAAAAGCTGCGCATTCTGGATTTGGTTGCCTAACGGTACGTCCTATCGAGTGGAGATATGTTTTAGTCAACCATGGTGTCCCAGCTTGCGCGGTGTAGTCACGGCTGAGTGTTTTAATGTGCAGAGTAACTTCAGCAAGCATTAAGTTGGGAATCGCTTTAAAATTCGCCAGAGTTAGCCGTACCGTCGTCTCAGGGTGACTTGATCCTGCTTTTCAATATTCTGCATACAGTGGATCACCCACTCGAACACCTGTTTCATCGGCAAGAAGCACGTGGTAGCAGATCGCATGGATACAAGTTAATTATTCCACACTCCAGATCAAATTGTCGAAGGTTTTTCTTTGCTGTCAGAGTCTGTTTTCTATGGAACTCCCTGCCCCCACATATCATTTGCGCAACAAGCCTGAACATGTTCAAGGCTGAACTTGACAAGTATATGTTGACTAAACCCAACCTTGCACCTGAATACACGTGCTGACTTTCCATGTGTATAAAACATTTGTGTTGTTTTTATGAATTCCCTATATTTTTAATCTGTGGTTACTGTAAAGTATTTACTTTTTGGACCATTAAAACTTTGAAAACTTTGAATAACTTTGAATGCTTGGTTAACGGCACAAGCATACTATATTTATGATTTTTACACATCCAGATACTTTGATATTTCTCTAATGTACCTCATTCAACCCTTTTATTGCCCGGAAGTATGAAAAATGTAACCTGTAACATTATACGCTTTTCATATTCACCCAGCACAAGGAACCGCTTACATGTTTTTCTTACGTAATCAAACATTGTTTCTCAGTTTCGGTGAGTTACATTTAAAAAGAATTGAACGAAGTTGTTTGTTCAGTAGATCATCAAAATGTGTCGCCTCGCTATCACTCTCTCTGATTGATAAAGTATTCTCCGATGTTTTCCAGTCTCGAACGTTTACAAGCTTGAAAGCGAAAAGCGTTTTTAATGATGTGATTATTTTTATTAATGCTCAAGCTGACAGAACATTTTGCGCTGATAACGCTTTATAAATTTCAGGAATTTAATATATCAAGCATACGTTTACTCATGAGTAACAAGTTATCTGCATAATTGTTTAAATTATCCTGGACACGGTGCCACGAAATAAGCTAAACGTGGACGATCAACAAGGTTATACTTGCATGCCAACTGTTATATAGGGTTCGTACAACGAACTACGTTGTTGAGACACAGAATCACAAAATGATTCTTGGTCAAGCACTCGAGGCGCATTTGGATGACCAAAGAAATGTGTTGTAAGGGATGGGGATGTGAGCAACACATTAATGTGGACGATCAATGTTATGAAACGAGGATGTTTCCAAGAGACTTTTTGCAGTGGCTTTGCTAGAAATTTATGTTACGGGCGGAAAT